>PVJN01005392.1:0-82578 GCA_004026805.1 Lasiurus borealis | reverse complement strand
ATTTGGGATGGACCTGCTGTGACAGAGTGCAAAAGTCTTTAGCAGCTGCTGGAATTCTTTTTCTGAGTTTTTGCTCTCTGTCAGAGAGGGAGTCAGCCCATTTAGCTAATAAAAATTCCTCTCTAATTTTGTATAAGTAATGGTTTCATTTTGTTCTGATTTGTGAATTTGCTATATTAAATTTTAAAGTCCTAGGCATGAATTTGTGACATTTAAAAGAAAAAGAATTTTTATTTATGGCTTTCTTATCTCTTTTGGTGGTTGGAGACTTCCAGGGACAGGGCTTACAGCTCTGCAGGGCAGAGAGGCTACAGGCTCTGTCCCTGCCTATGACATCATAGTCCAATGTGAGCCATCTAAGGCTGAACTAAGGCTGGAGTTATTAATGTGTTATTTTATTTTAGCATCTGTAACTGGATTAAAGATCTTTTCTTTCAGGTGGCCATCTAGGCTTCCAGTTCACAAGAAACCTCCCTACACACCCTTATCTTTCCAGGCTAAGAGTCATTTTTCTCCACAGGTTGGACCTTGGGCTTCAAAAGGGAGCACTACTACAGCGGTTATCTGTAGTTTTCTCTGAAACTCCCACTTTTCTGTTTTTCTCCTGTAGAAATTGTCTTCCTCTGACTCACAATAGGAAAGGGAGACAAGCAACTGGACTGGGGAACAGGAGGGAGGATGTTGGCAGTTAATCATGAAGCAGGGAGAGATAGGTTTTTGTTGATTTTGCTGGCTACACCCTCTCTGCAGGTGTCCTTGTTTTTTGTTTTTTGTTTTTCTTATCTGAACTATGCTACTACAAAACATAGTGGATCTTCTTCTGCCCCGTTTTCTTCTTTTTAACTTTTCCCATACACATAAAGGAAATCTCATTGTCCAATCTGGCAGGGTGGGATTACTGGATACTTATTGAGCAGTGGTGGAATATCCAGCAAAGGAACTTCAAGCTCAGAAATTCTGGCTGTTTACTTGTTAGGAATTATAAAGAATTAAGGTTTCAAAGAATAAGGAGTATTGAGTACAAGGTCTGAGACATGGTTATGCATTTTTAAAGGACATAGAAAGAAGGTTTAAAGGTTAATTTGGAAGTGAAAATGTAATAAAGGATTGTGTATGTAATAAGAAAGAGAAGAGAAATGTTGTAAGGAAATCAAATAATACAGGCCAGTAAGCCAGGAAGAGTAAATAATTTGTATTTTGCCTCCCAAACAGGGTAGTTATGCCAAAGTACTTATAGAGAGACTGCAGTATCATGTTTTAAAGATCACTATCTGAACCCTGAACACTTGAAGCTAATAAGAGTGCCATGGAGAAAGCCTGGTACCCTGCTTGCGAGCCCTGAAAGTGGCTGGCGCTGAAGTGTCTGGCCCATACCCTACCATCACTGGTGGTTGGTCAGAGAACAGGGGGGAGGGGAATCAGCCTGATCACTACTGGCCTTTCACCACTAGTGATCTCTATAATTGGAAAGCTCAGAATCCTAAGTTCTCTGAGAAGCCAGAGGGCTTATCAGTTTGTTAGATTCTGTTCTTTTCACCCATCAGCCTACCTGTCAGCAGCTTTTGCAGGTCCTATTCACCGCCAAGGAGAGGGAGAGGATCCTCAATGAGGCCTGGAAGCTAGTCCCAGGCATGGACGGGAACCCTAGCACCAATCAGGCTCAGATAGACACCTCCTTTCCCCTGACTAGACCTGAATGGGACTTCAACACAGCAGAAGGTAAGAAGAGGCTCCGGGTCTACTGCCAGACTCTAATGGGGGGGTCTCTGCATGACTGCTAGAAAGCCTACCAATTTGACCAAGGTAGGGAACATACAGCAGGAAAGGGATGAGTCTCTAGCTGCTTTCTTAGAACAGATTATGGAGGCATACCGCACTTAACACCCCCATGGACCCAGAAGCCCCTGAGAATAAGGCAGCTGCAGTCATGAGTTTTATAAACCAGTCAGCTGCAGATATCAGAAAGAAACAGCAGAAAATAGATAGATTTGGAGAAAAGAGTCTTTGGGAATTGCTGGAAGTGGCCGAGAAAGTGTACAATAACCGGGAGTCCCTTGAAGATAAGCAAGCCTGCGCCATGGCGGCTGCCAGTGACAAGCAGAACCGAAACCTGACCAAGATTCTGCTAGCCACTACCACAGAATCCCCTGAGGAGTGGACCTGCTACCTGCCCCAGCTTGCAGATGACCAAGAAGAAGGTGAGAGGGCCGGCAGGGGCAGGAAAAAGAAGCTGCAGTGGAATCTGTGTATTTATTGCAAGGAGATAGGGCATTGGGCCCAAGAATATTCAAAGAAGTCCTGTGGGAAGGGAGGTAAGACTGACTGAGTGAATCTTAAGAGCTGGAAGAACTGAGCTATTATGGGTGTTGGGGTTCGGACCCCTACCCCAAGCCCAGGGTAACACTTAGGGTGGAGGGGACCCCTGTTGCCTTCCTTGTTGACACCAGAACACAACATTCAGTCCTCTGCATACCACAGAGGGAGGTAGCCAACAAGAAATCCTGGATGCAAGGGGCAACTGGCATGGGTCAGTATTTATGGACTACCCGAAGAACAGTAGATCTAGGAACGGGCTGGGTATCCCATTCATTTATGGTAATACTGGAATGCCCCTACCCCCTACTAGGACGGGACTTGCTAACCAAGATAGGAGCCCAAATAACTTTCAAAAAGGGGGGTCCCAGATCACCGATGGTAAAGGCCATACCATGCAGGTTCTGACTCTGAGCCTGGAGGATGAGTATCATCTCCACCAGAGGGCGCCCCCAGTAGAAAGCACTGTGGACAGGTAGTTACAAGAATTCCCCACAGCTTGGGCAGAGATTGGGGGGAGTTGGACTGTCTACTCATAGGGCCCCAATCCTCGTGGAGCTAAAGCTTGGAGAAGGCCCAATAAGAGTCAAGCAGTATCCTATGTCCCAGGAGGCCTGGAAGGGAATCCAGTCTCACATCAGGAGACTGGGAAGTCTAGGGGTACTAGTCCCCTGTCAATCTGCCTGGAACAGCCCCTCTCCTCCCAGTCAGAAAGCCTCACACCAATGACTATCAACTGGTGCAGGACCTCTGGGAAGTAAATAAGAGAGTCATGGATATACATCCAACTGTTCCTAATCCATACACTCTCCTAAGTTCCTTGACACCCTCTAAAGCAGTGGTTCTCAACCTGTGGGTCATGACCCCATTGGGGGTCAATCGATACTTTCACAGGGGTCACCTAAGACCATCGGAAAACACAGGTATTTACATTATAATTCATAACAACAGCAAAATTACAGTTATGAAGTATGAATGGGGGTCACCACAACATGACGAAATGTATTAAAGGGTTGCGGCATTAGAAAGGTTGAGAACCATTGCTTTAGAGTCTGGTATACTGTATGATGCCCTCTTCAGCCTGCTGCTAGCATCTCAAAGCCAACCCCTGTTTGCCTTTGAAAGGCAAGACCCAGAGGAGGGATACAGTGGACAACTAACCTGGACACAACTGCCCTGAGGGTTCAAGAATTCGTCTACCATCTTCCATGAGGCACTGCCCGAAGACCTCAGTGAGTACAGGAGAGAGCACTCCACTCTCACCTTCCTTCAGGACATAGATGACATCTTGATTGCTGCCGATAACGCCGAAGACTGTGAGCAGGGGACCAGAGACCTGATGGCCACCCTGGGGATCTTAGGGTATCAGGCCTCCTCAAAGAAAGCTCAAATATGCCAAGAGAGGGTGACTTACCTGTGATACATCCTGGAGGGTGGACAGTGGCGGTTATCAGATGCTAGAAAAGAAAGTCCCGTCCTAGTAGGGCGGTTATCAGATGCTAGAAAAGAAACTGTCCTGAAGATCCCTGCCCCCACCCCCTGAAGAGAAGTAAGGGACTTCCTAGTGTCAGCTGGCTATTGCTGCCTCTGGATGCCAACAAACTGACCCTAGGACAGGAGATCTGGATTACAACCCCGAATGCCATTGAGGGTGTCCTAAAACAGCCTCCTGATAGATGGATGAGCAATGCACATATGACTCACTATCAAAGCTTGCTGCTCAACCCTCCTAGAATACGGTTTCATCCAAGTGTGGCCCTCAACCCCGCTACCCTGCTGCCTGACCCTGACCTAGATGCCTACTACATGACTGCGGGAATCCCGGAGCGGGTGCATGAACTCTGGAAAGACTTGACTGACTGGCCCCTCCCTGATGCAGAGGCCACCTGGTTCATGGATGGAAGCAGCTTTATGGGAGATGGGTGCAGGTATGCGGGTGCAGCAGTGGTCACCGACACGGACTCTGTATGGGCAGAGGCTCTGCCCGTGGGCGTCTGCTCAGTGAGCAGAACTCTTTGCACTCACCAAGGCACTGACACTGGGGACTGGGAATCGGCTTAATGTCTACACAGATAGCCGTTATGCATTTGCTACAGCTCATGTTCATGGGACAATCTACCAGGAGAGAAGGCTATTGACAGCAAAGGGACGGACAATAAAGAAATTCCTGACCTCCTTGCGGCTTTGTGGCTCCCTGCTAAGCTAGCCATTATTCACTGCAAAGGGCAAAGAATGCAGATTACCCAGTGGCAAGAAGTAACCAAAAGGCTGATCAGGCAGCCAAAGCAGCAGCCTTCACTTTGGTGCCTACCATGGCCTTACAACTACCAGACCTCCGGGACCCAGTCTTGCCAGATCACCCTGGGTACTCTCAGGAAGAGCTGCAGTGGATCAGGAGGCTTCCCCACATCCAAGAAATCAAAGGATGGTGGTACACACCAAACAAGGAGCTCATACTACCGGACTGGCTTGGGGTTACAGTGTTAAAATGCATGCGCCAGTCCACTCACCTGGGGGCACACAAATTAAAGGACTTAATCTCACACGGCAGAATTAAGACCCACCAACAGGACATCAAAATAGAGCAGGTTGTATCCACCTGCAAGACCTGTCAACTCACAAACTCGAGAACCAGGCCAAGTGAAAAAGGAACCCGGCTCAGAGGAACCAAGCCTGGAGCACAATGGGAGGTCGACTTTGCTGAAATTAAACCAGGAAAGTATGGCTATAAATATCTTTTAGTATTTGTAGGTACCTTCTCTGGATGGGTAGGAGCATATCCAACTAAGCATGAAACAGCTTCAGATGATAGTTAAGAGGCTACTGGAAGACATCTTGAGGTACAGTTTTCCCACTGTGATATGGTCGGACAATGGATCAGCCTTTGTTTCACAGAAGGCCATTGGGGCAAATTAGAAATTACATTGTGTTTATAGGCCCTGAAGTTCAGGGCATATAGAAAGAATAAATAGAACTCTAAATTGACCATGGAGACTGGCGGAGATTGGGTCACTCTCCTTCCATATACCCTTAACCAGGTTAGGAACTTCCCCTTCAACCTGGGTTTTACTCCTTATGAAATCATGTTTGGCCGGCCACCCTCTATTATCCCTAACTTTAAAGCCAAATTTCTTGCAGAATTTGAAAGTCAAGAACTGTTTCTTTCCTTGAAAGGACATTTGGCCACGCCTCCATGCCATCTATGAAACTGGCCCAGCCCCGACTCCTCGTCAGCATAAGCCCAGGGACTGGGTCTACATCAACAGACATCGCAGGGAGACCCTTGAGCCACGTTGGAAGGGTCTCTATGTTGTGGTGCTGATGACCTTTACTGCCCTCAAAGTAGACTGCATCGAGACTTGGTTCCATCATACTCAGCTCGCCCAGCCAACCCCTCTGCAATCCAGGAGGACTTCATCGAGCAATGGAACATCGACCAGGACCAGTGCAACTAACTCAAGCTCAAGCTGTGGTGCACTCGACCTGTCTGATGTTGGTAACTTTACTCGCGATCACTCCTACCACTTGGAGCCCACACACTCCCTATAATATTATATGGCAGATCATAGACACCAGCTCTGGGACAGTACTTAATCAGACCTCCCAGATCCACCCTAAGAACACTTGGTACCCAGACCTCTACTTTGATTTGCTATACCTCATCCACCTTACATGGGACCCTGGCTTGCATGGGGCCATTATTTCCATGGCCCTCGTAAGAGAGGGATAGCAGAAGCGTAAGCTAGAAAGGGAGCAGTCTTAGTATGAATCACTGTTTAATTGGTCCCCGTGGTTAACTACTCTTATTTCTGCCCTCATCGGACCCCTTATAATCCCCTTAATGCTGTTAACTTGCGGTCCTTGTATTATTAACAAACTGGTCCAATTTGTCAAGGAACACATAGGAGTAGTCCAAATAATGGTTTTACAAGCCCAGTACCGGTCTCTAGCAACAGAAGAAGAGGCAGCAATGCATGCTGTCTCATGACTGAGACATGTGTCCAAAGACAAGGGGGGAATGAAAGGAAATGAACTCCCCTCCATCTTGTCCTATAGGGCTGGGCCCCCTTCCTAAAACCCCTCCCTTTTCTGGGAGTGGCCACAGGTGTGCCAGCAATGTCCTAGCTTCCCCAACCACCACCCGAACGAACCAATGAAGTTCCAGGAACACAGCAAGGGTCCTAATAAGGCTAAACCACAGAAAGACCTTAATTTAAGTGACCGATCTCTGTAACCCTTGTCACTTTCCTAAGCCCTCCCAATTATCCTACTTCATATAACTCATTGTACCCGCCCAGCTCGCTCTCTCATCTCACTGCTGCTCCAGAAAGAGGCTGGGAGCCAAACCCGGGTTTGAATAAGGACTCTTTGCTTTTGCATCGGAAAAGGCTCCTTAGTGGTTGATTATTGGGGACCCCAAACTCTGGTCATAACAAAGATAGTTTATTTAAATAATAATGGACTGTGTTCAAAAGTTAACATTAAAGCCGCTAAGAAAATCAGTAAAATTGTCTCTGTTACAGAATTTACCAAAGTAAACGCCTTGAAAAATTATAATTGGATTTAAATCTCAAAAATTGTTGTAACATAGATAAATATTAATTATAAAAATCTAAATAGCCCAGGTGAAGTCTGGCTATGCCCTTTGTTAATTAAGAAGGCTGGCTTCCTGCAGGAAAAAAAAAAAAGAAACTGTTTCTCCAGTCAAAGACAAAACTTTTTCCTGTGGCAATAACCAGCAGAAAGAAGATAACAATTTGCATTTGTATGGCTATAGGCCAGCTACCTAACTCTAGCACCTTAATCTAAGAAATGCCAAATATTTGACTTGCCAGCTCTTAAAGTTTAAGGTTCAAATTAAATTGGGAGAAATTATATAGTTGTGGTAACTAAATGCCTGAAGTATAGAAATTTATTTTTGAGAAAATAACTTTTGTGATTTTTTTCTGAAATAATTAAGAATTCAAAATATGTTGCTCATTGGTCTAAATAAAAAAGAGGATTAATTCTGTGAGCCCAATCAAATTTTTAATACAAAACCAGTTTAAATTTAATTGATATCCTTTAAGATAATTATAAAAGGTATATAATCTTCAAATTATATACCCAATGCACAAAATTCATGCAAGAGTAGGCCTTCCTTCCCCTGGCTGCTAGCACCAGCTTCCCTCTGGCACCTGGGACCCAGGCTTCCTTCACAGCCTGGCTTTGTCTGGAAGGATGTCTGGTCTAATTAGCATATTAAGCTTATATATATGGTCTTTCCAAGTTAAACTTCAAAGCTTTTAGCTGACGGATAACTTTGGAACATTTCACGGACCCTGAAGTGTTTTCAAAGGTTTGTTCCTTCTTAAAGAAAATATTTTAAATTTAGTTGATCGAGTATACTTGAAATTACATGGAAAGTTTTATCAAATACAAATTAATAATTATATTTTACTTATATATCTATATTTTAAATGTTATGAAGGTTTTGGCCTCTAAGAAGGGCAAAGTAAAGTAACATATTTCTTAAAAAATTAATAAAATAATTAATCTTGTCATATTCACTATATTTGTTTGTCTTTGACTTATAAGAAGTTAGGAATGATTATTTTGAGTGTCATTTATAAAATGATCCATACTATAAAGGCAATCTCTCATGATTAATTATTAAAAGTACTATTTTGTGCAAATCACCAAGTATATTTAGGGTTCTGTTTATAAACTAAAAATATTTCCAATTACTCCTATTTGCAATCTTATCATTTTCAATCACCTTACTACTAACAGGATAGTATTTTTAACACCACTGTCTCCCCAATATTTCATAGATGGCTGAAGTTTGCATAAACAAAATGCAACTTTAAAAGAATGAACACGTTTAATTTTTGCTATTTTAAAGACTTGATCAGAGTTGATATTCCAGAAAGCAACTATTTTGCTGCATGTATAATTTTAAATTATATCTGACAAGCTGTTTACCTTATTTTGTCACACCTGAAATGCCAGCAAACTAGAGTTGTAAATTATTAACCTATGAATAACTAATGAATCTAATATAAATGAAAGGCCAATTTTTATTATTATTTTCAGTAAATTTATCTGAACAAAAGTTAGCAAAGCCCAGGCAATCTCTCAGAATTGTTTCAGAATTGTTGGGGGGTGGGGGGGAGCAACACATAAATCATGCATAAATTGATCATAATTCTCAATCGTTTTACTATCTTGCAAAGAAAAAAGCTGCCTAATAAGAACAAGTATTATTGAGAAAATAATCAAATTTTAACTATAATAGCACATTTAGATTCTTTTAAAAACAAAGGTGTTCAAATTGTAGACTCACTGGAAAGGCAATTTTATATAAAAATCACATATTTTCACCCTTGTCTCTTTACGTATTATCTTTAATGAAAGATCTTACCTCAAACATCACTTCTCCTTACCACAATCTAATGTGCAATTATTCACACTTCATGCTCATTTATTCATATTCATTCTCTCTTTCCCTCCCTCCCTCCCTTTCTTTCTCTCTCTCTCACACACACAGTTTATTTGATTGTGTCTGCTGATCTATGAGACATTAATTATGTGTTTCATTCACCATAGCCCTTGGCATATAATAGATACTCAATACATTAATGAAAATTAATTATACCAACATCCTCCAAATCTCTTTAGGAGTGTGAAGTGCCACCTCTCATTTGCAGTGCGTTTGAAGTCTGTGTTTTCTGAAGGTTTCTGGTTTAGCTGGAGGTTTAATAATTCCCCATGAAAGACTCCTTTCTTACTGACAAATCTCAATTCTCAAGGAAAGAAAGAGGAGTCATCCAAAGGTGCTTTACAACAAAACCTTAGTAAAAAGCATTTTACTGATTGAAATCCTCAAATTTTTTAGTATTTTCCAAATGGTGACTTTCAGTGTCTAACATAGAGCTTGGGAAACAGAAGGCATTTAATATTTATTATATTGAACTACTCATATGACCTTAAGTTATTGGACTAGATGAACTTTAAGTATTCTAACCCAGGGCTTCTTTGATTTTAATAGAGGCTAAGTGTACGAATTTGTGCACAGATGAGATATGTTGGGCCCATTTAGCTGGGCTGGCAGGAGGGAGGGGCTGCAGGCAGTTGGCTGGCCAGTCCACCTCAGATTGAGGTATTGGGGGCCAATTGGGGGCTGGGCCTTCCAGGGGGGGCCAATAAGGGCCCAGATCAGCCTGGTTGGCTGCCCCAGTGCATGTCATAGCCACCAGTCATTCTGGCCATTCCTCCATTCTGCTCACTGGGCTTTTATATTATGTTATGTATATATATGTATATATATATATATATATATATAGAGAGAGAGAGAGAGAGAGAGAGAGAGAGAGAGAGAGAGAGAGAGATGCTCTTCATATGGCTAACATTGAACCTGTCGTAGATCTTTCTTAACCCTGCTTCCCTGAAGGCAGCCTCACTGTAGAAAGCACTGGCATACACACTTTCACTAATGCTACCACTCTGGAACTTACCCGGCATTTACTTCTTTCTCTATCCTACCCACAGCTCAACATTCCCAAAAGTGGCTGACTAAATTTCTAAGTCGTTTTTTTTTTTTTTAATCCAATTGCTTTTTCCATCTCTCTCACAAACTAATCCAGGCCTTCATTATATGTATTCAGACCAGAAATGAAAAATATCAGTTGATAAAAGTCTGTCCTTCATAAACATACAAATTCTGTAACACATCTGAAAATCTACACTAATAAATGAGAAACATGCAAATTGACCATCACCCCACTATGCCTACCAGCCAATAAGGAGGGAATATGCAAATTAGAAGGACAAAGATGGCAGTCACCCAGCTACTCTAGGCCAGGCAGGGCAGGATGCCTGCTATTAAAGGGAGGGTGGAGGTCGAAGGGATCTACAGGAGCAGCACTCTAGATGCAGTGAAGATGAAGACTCTGGAGTCTGCAGTGAAGATGAAGGTAGAAGATGGCAGACTCCTGCCTGAGTCTGCAGCAAAGGCAGCAGACTCTGCCAGAGGAAAGCCCTAGTTCCTGGGTGCCAGAGAAAAACTGGTGTTGGAAGCTGAGGGAAGGAAGGCCTATTGCATGAATCTCTTTGTGCAACTGGCCCCTAGTTTAAGTATAAATGGGTTTGGAAATAAAAATGTTCAGTTAACCAACAAATCACTCAGTAGCCAGCACACTAAATACTTTTCATGTATTTATTTAGGTACTTTCTGAATAGCAACCATTGGACTAGAGCTTGAGCAATTTACTTCTTTCATCTGCCTTGCCAACAGATACTAATGTAAATAATCAGATCAAGTATGAATAAAGTTCATGTTAAAATGACTAACTTACTTATCTGGTTGATATACTGTTTCATAAGTATACTCCCAACCTCATAGATACTGAAACTAAATTGAACCTCCAGTAAATTAAAATGTGGCATATTTTGTATTTGATTTAGCCATACTTTAATGTTATCCTTCAATATTCCTGTTCTGCTATCATGCTTCCATGATTCATATGAGTTAAGTAGTAATGATTAAAGAGTTAAAAGTTCATCTTTAAAAGTAGCCCTAATGAACCCAGTGATTCCATTCCCTCTTCTATCAAGCAGTTTTCCCAGCAGTTTTTATAAACAAAGCAAATCAGGCTCAGTGAATACATTACAGTAGAAAAGAAAAACATGACCAATAATTAGCAAGAAAATAACTTTCTTTTATCAGGATCTCCTCTTTCCTGTCATTTGTCTCACCAAAGAAACCTGACAGAGGAAATGCCTGGCATTAAGAAGGCAAGTCTATGTGTTTTCTCATAGTTCCCTCCATAACCTGAATATATTTTATCTATCCTATAAACCAGAACTATTCAACAGAAACAATGCAAGTTACATACGTGATTTTAAATTTTCTAGTAGCTACATTTAAAAAGTAAACAAAAATTGATGAAATCATTTTTTATTATGTATTTTATTAACCTAATATATTTAAATTTTTATCAGTATAACATGTAATCAATATAAAAATTACTGAAACATTTTATTTCCTTTTCTTCTGGATGGAACCTTTGGCATCTCATTCGACAGCCACAGGTAGATTGTGGTTACCACATTACACAGAGCAATTCTAAATAAAATCACCCCTGGCCAGCCTGGCATGGCGCAGTGGTTGAGTGTCAACCTATGAACCAGGAAGGCATGGTTTTATTCCAGGTCATGCCATATTCCTGGGTTGTGCTTGATCCTCAGTGTGAAGTGTGCAAGAGGCAGCCAATCAATGATTCTCTCTAATTATTGGTGTTCCTATATATATATATATATATCTCTTTTCTTCTCTGAAATCAATCTATAATAATAAAAGGATAATATGCTAATTAGACCGGATGTCCTTCTGGATGAAGCTGGGGATGGAACAAACCTGCCTGGGTCCTGGGTGCCTGCCAGTAGTTGGAGAAAGGAAGGCTGAGTCCCGGGTGCCTGCCAGAATTTGGAGGGAAACCACAGTCCTGGGTACTGGAGGGAAGCCAGTGTCTGCTGCCAGGTGAAGGAAGGCCTACTCTTACACAAATATTCATACATTGGACCTCCAGTATATATATGTAATTGTTACCCTGACTGATGAAAATAGACTATAACACAATCAGGAAAGTCCACAAGTTTGGAATTAAATGAAATCTAGTATATTGTAGAGTTTGATATCAAGCATTCTTAAAAACCAATCCTATATAATAAAAGCTGCTATATTTTATTTCTTATATTATACTACTCAAAGCACCCATCATATATTTATACACAGTTAAAAATCTTTATCATAGAAAAGACTTTAAACACTAACCCTTCCTAGCACTTTATTTATGGGAGCCATTTGTTACTAAAAGATTCAGTTTCCCAGGTACATAGATCAATTGTAGGATATTAGCAATTTTTATTTTATTTTATTTTATTTTTTAATTAAATCTTTATTATTCAGATTATTACATTTGTTTATTTTTTTCCCCTCCATAGCTCCCCTCCACCCAGCTACCACCCCTCCCTCTATACTTCCCACCCTCACATTGACCTCATCCATAGGTGTATGATTTTTGTCCAGTCTCTCCCTGCACCCCCCTCACACCTTTCCCCCTGAGAATAATCAGTCCACTCCCTTTCTGTGCTCCTGATTCTATTATATTCACCAGTTTATTCTGTTGATCAAATTTTTAATTCCCTTAATTTTTAGATTCACATGTTAATATGTATTTGTTGCTCATAATTTTTTATATTTTAGGTTTTTCTTCTTCCTCTTCTAAAAGAGTACCTTTCAGCATTTTATATAATACTAGTTTGGAGTTGATGAACTCCTTTAGCTTATTCTTATCTGTGAAGCTCTTTATCTGCCCTTCAATTTTGAATGACAGCTTTGCTGGATAGCGTATTTTTGGTTGTAGGTTCTTACTGTTCATCACGTTAATTATTTCTTGCCACTCCTGTATGGCCTGCATCGTTTCTGTTGAGAAATTAGCTGACAATCGTATGGGTGCTCCCTTGTAGGTAATGAACTGTTTTTCTCTTGCTGCTTTTAATATTCTCTTTGTCTTTTGCTCTTGGTATTTTAATTATGATGTATCTTGGTGTAGTCCTCTTTGTATTCCTTTTATATGGGGTTCTGTGTGCTTCCTGGACCTGAAAGTCTATTTCTTTTACCAGATTTGGGAAGTTTTCAGTCATTATTTCTTTAAATAGGTTTTCAGTATCTTGCTCTCTCTCTTCTTCTGGCATGCCCACTATTCTGATGTTGGTACGCTTGAAGCTGTCCCAGAGGCTCCTTATAGTATCTTCACATTTTTGGATTCGTTTTTCTTCTTGCTTTTCAAGTTGAGTGTTTTCTAATTCTTTATATTTTAAATTTTTGACTTGATTCTTGCCTTCCCCTAGTCTGCTGTTAGGTCTCTGTATAATATTTTTTATTTCAGTCAGTGTATGTTAAATTTCTAGCTGGTCCTTTTCCATTTCTAGTAGGTTCTTTTTCATCTCTTCTTAGGTCTCGCTAACTTTATCCAACTTTTCTATGATATTCTTGAAAAACCTTATAAACGTGGTTTTGAACTCTATATCCAGTCATTTTTTTCCCCTCCATTTCTTTAGTTTTTGATCCCTTCCCTTGTCTTGGTATTTTCACTATGCCAGGAGAACTTCTGTGTTTGATTCAGCCTTATGATACCAGACTTGCAAAACCAGAAAAGCCTCTCTGTTGAGCTTGGGATGAGTGGAGTCCCAGGGCTTAAGGGACCACCTTGCCTTGCAGTCAGCTCCGCCATCCACAGCCCCTGAGTCTCAGGTCACTGGGTAATCATTGGAGCAGTCCCTGTGTGTGCTCGTTCGCACCCTTGCAGTGCCTCTAGACTGCTGGTTATCTGCAGGCAGTGCCATGCACACCACCAGACTTCTGATCTTTTGCAACTCCTCTAAATTTCCGAGCACTTCTCCCTTTTCACAATCCAAACTCCCCCCATATGAGTTTTGGCTGGATCTGGGGTTTAGTGTTGTAGGATAAGGGGTTCAATGCCTTTGAGAGTCTCCGTCTCCCTCCCGCCAGAGAAAGCCAGCCAGGTTCTCCGACACCCGCTCTCTCCACGCGTGCGTCTCCATACCTCAGCTTTTTGCAGCTCCTCTGGGTTTCTGTGAGCCCCTCTCTTTCTTTCTAGTTGTAGAATTTACACTCATATAGCTTTCCTTTGGTTGCAGATGATGTCCGTTCTGTCTTTTAGTTGTAGTTTTGAAATTGTTTTGCGAGGCAGCAGTGTAGGTGTTTACCTATGCGGCCATCTTCTAGTCTCCCATATTAGCAATTTTTGTTGTATTTGCCACTGACAATGGAAGAACACAACTTGCCTTTTATCTTTACTTCTGCCCTTGCCAGATAACCTTTCCCATATCTCCTGCCACTCAAAAGTTTTGAAAGTTTGTTATTGAACAGGAGAATCTCTTATATTTGAATAAGGACTCGAATGTTTTAGGGCAACTCTCCCATTCCATTGACATATCTACACTACATGATTATGATTATAAAATCAGAACTAATTGTCATGTATGCCCTATGGATTGAGCACATATATACCCTATTTCTAAATCATATGTTGTACATAATCTTTCTGTTGATTCTGTATTATTTTCCTTTAACTAACCATTTAGGCAGTATGAACAATCCAATTGAAAAATATTCAAGGACTTGAATAGACATTTTTCCTGGGATTACATCTCATAATAGTTTTAATTTGCAACTCTGAAAATTAGTGATATTGAACATTTTTTAATATGTTTCCTGGTCATCTGTATGTCATCCTAGGAAAAATGTCTCTTCAAGTCCTTGACTATTTTTCAATTAGATTGTTCATCTTCCTGGTATAGAGTTGTATAAGCTTTTTTTAGATTTTAGAAATTAGAAATCTTATCTGATATTTCATTGGTGAATATGTTCTCAACAAGAGTGGGTTCTCTTTTCATTTGTTGGTGGTTTCTTTTGCTATGCAGACGCTTTTTCATTTTTTTATTTTTTTCAATTTCTTTATTGATTAAGGTGTTACATATGTGTCCTTATTCACCTATTACCCCTCCACTCATGCCCTCAACCCTCTGTTGTCTCTGTCCATTGGTTAGGCTCATATGCATGCATCCCAGTCCTTCAGTTGATCTCTCCCCCTTATCTCCACCTTACCCTACCTTCTCTCTGAGGTTTGATGGTCTGATCAATGTTTCTCTGTCTCTTGAAGTATTTTTGTTCACCAGTTTATATTGTTCATTATATTCCATAAATGAGTGAGATCATGTGATACTTATCTTTCTCTGACAGCTTACTTCACTTAGCATAATGCTCTCCAATTCCATACATGTTGTTGCAAATGGTAGAAATTCCATCCTTTTTAGTGCAGCACAGTATTCCATTGGGTACATGTACCACAGCTTTTTAATCCACTCATCTGCTTATGGGCACTTAGGTTGTTTCTAAATCTTAGCTATGGTAAACTGTGCTGCTATGAACATAGGGATGCATATAGCGTTTGTGACTGATGTTTCTAGCTTCTTGGGATATATTCCTAGAAGTGGTATTACTGGGTTAAATGGGAGTTCCATTCTTAGTTTTTGAGGAAACACCATACTGTTCTTTACAGTGGCTGCACCAATCTGCATTCCCAAGAGCAATGCACCAGGGTTCCTTTTTCTCTGCATTCTGGCCAACCTTTGTCATTTATGGATTTGTTGATTATAGACATTCTGACAGGTGTGAGATGATACCGTATTGTTGTTTTGATTTGCATCTCTCAGATAATTAGTGACTTTAAGAATGTTTTAATATGTCTCTTGACCTACCGACTTCTTTTGAAAAGTTTCGGTTTAGGTCCCTTGTCCATTTTTTTATTAGATAGTTTATCATCCTTTGGTTGAGTTGTAGGAGGTCCTAGTAACTCTTGGAGATTAACCATTATCAGTGATAATGCTGGTAAATATGTTCTCTCAAGTAGTGGTCTTTCTTTTTTGTGTTGTTGATGGTTTCTTTTGCTATGCAAAAACTTTTTATTTTGATGTAGTCCCATTTATTTATTTTCTCTCTAGTTTCCATTGCCCTAGGAGCACTATCAGTGAAGAACTTCTTTCAGCATATGTCTGAGATTTTGCTGCCTATGGTTTTTTTCTAGTACAGTGGTACCTTGAGACACGAGTTTAATTCGTTCCATAAAATTGAGGCATGGGAAACTATGAGACTCTCAAGTCATGGTAAACTGGTGGGTCTTGTGCAGCTGGCCAATCCACGTGATTGTTGCTCGTATTTCAAAACAAAAATCGCTCCCTCCACGGCTTGTATCTCAAAAATCTCGTATGTTAGGGCACTCGTATATCGAGGTAACACTATATTTTTATGGTTTCCGGTCTTATGTTTAATTCCTTTATCCATTTTGAGTTATTTTTGTGTATGTTGTAAGTTGGTGGTCTAGTTTAACTTCTTTGCATGTATGTGTCCAATTTTCCCAACACCCTTTGTTGAAGAGAATGTCTTGGCTCCATTTTATGATCATGCCTCCTTTCAAAATATTAATTTGGGATAGTGGTTTGGGTCAATTTCTGGATTCTCTATTGTATTCCATTGTTCTATATGTTTGTTCTTGTGCCCATATCAGGCTGTTTTGAGAACAGTGGCTTTGAGATCCCACCTTCTTTGTTCTTCTTTCTCAGGATTGCAGCAGCTATTCAGGATCTTTTTTTTTCCAGATGAACTTTTGTAGAGTTCATTCTAGGTCTGTGAAATATGCTGTTGGTGTTTTAATGGAGGTTGCATTGAATCTATAGATTGTTTTGGGTAGAATGGACATTTTTATGATGTTGATTCTACCAATCCATGGACTCAGTATGTTCTTCCATCTGTTTATATCTTCCTCTATCTCTTTTTATAGTGTCCTGCAGTTTTTTGCATTATAGGTATTTTACCTCCTTAATTAAGTTTATTCCTAGATATCTTAATTTTTTTTGGTGTGATGGAAAATAGGATTGCTTTCTTAGACTCTCTTTCTGTAAGTTCACTAATGGTTTATAGAAATGCCATAGGTTTCTTGGCATTAATTTTGTATTCTGCTACTTTGCCAAATTCATTTATTAACTCTAATAATTTTTTGATGGAGTCTTTAGGGTTTTCTATGTACAATATCATGTTGTCTACGAGTAAGGACAGTTTTACTTGTTCTTTTGCAATTTGGATGCCTTTTATTTCTTCGCTTTGTCTGATAGCAATAGCTAGTACTTCCAGTACTTTGTCAAACAGGAGTGGTGAGAGAGGGCATCCCTGTCATGTTCCTGTTCTTAGGGGAAATGGTTTTAGTTTTTGTCCACTGAGTGTGATGCTGGCTGTGGGCTTATCATATAAGGCTTTTAAGATGTTGAGGTATGATCCTTCTTTTTGCACCTTGCTGAGTTTATATTAAGAAAGGGTGTTGGATTTTGTCAAATGCTTTTTCTATGTCAATTGATGTGAATATATTATTTTTCCCTCAAATTGTTTATGTAATGTATTACATTCATTGATTTGCAGATATTGTACCATCCTTGCATCCCTGGTATAAATCCTGCTTGGTCATGGTGTTTGATCTTTCTGATGTATTGATGGATCTGATTTGCTAGGATTTTGTTGAGGATTCTGGCATCTATGTTCATGAGGGATACTGATCTATAATTCTCTTTCATTGTGTTGTCTTTATCTGGTTTTGGTATTAGGGTGATGCTGGCTTCATAGAAGGATATTGGAAGTGTTCCTTCCTCTTGAATTTTTTGGAATAGTCTGAGGAGGATAGGTTTTAATTCTTTGAATGTTTTGTATAACTCTCCTGTGAAGACATCTGTGCCTGGGTTTGTTTTATTTCTGGAAGCTTTTTGATGACTGCTTCAATTTCTTCCATAGTTATTGGCCTATTGAGATTTTTAGAATATTCCTGATTGAGTTTTGGAAGGTTGTATTTTTCTAGGAATATGTCTATTTCTTCCAGGTTGTCTAGTTTGTTGGAATAGAGTTGTTCATAATATTTTTAATAACCCTTGGTATTTCGGTGGTGTCTGTTCTTATTTCGCCTCTATCATTTCTTATTCTGTTTATTTGAGTTCTCTCTATTTGCATCTTGGCAAGGCTGGCTAGAGGTTCATCAATCTTGTTTAGCCTTTCAAAGAACAAGCTTTTGGTTTCATTGATCTTTTGTATGTTGTTTTGTGTGTATGTTTTTTTTTTGTTTTTTTTTCTATGTCTTTTAATTTTTGCTCTAATTGTTATTATCTCCTTTCTTCTGCTCACCCTGGCGTTTTCTTGTTGCTCTCTTTCTAATTCTTTGAGTTGTAGCATTAGATGATTTACTTCCATTTTTTCTTGTTTTTTGGGATAGGCCTGTAGAGCTATAAACTTCATTCTCTGAACTGATTTCATTGTGTCCCATAGGTTTTGGATTGTTGTGGTTTTATTGTCATTATTTTCCAGAGTGTTTTTAATTTCTTCTTTGATATCATTGGTAACCCAATCAATATTTATAACATGCTATTCACCTTCAAAGTGTTTTAGTGTTTTGGATTGTTTTTATTGTAGCTTATTTCTAATATGTCATTATGGTCTGAAAAGATGCTTGGAATGATTTCAACCTTCTTGAATTTGGGGATACTTTGCTTGTGACCCAATATGTGGTCTATTTTTGAAAATGTTACATGTGTACTTTAGAAGAGCGTATATTCTGCAGCTTTGGGATGAAATGTTCTGAGAATGTCAATTAAGTCCATCTTATCTAGTGAGTCATTTGGATTGTTGTTTCTTTGCTGATTTTTTGTCTGGAGGATTTATCCAGTGATGTCAGTGGTGTATTAAAATCCCTTAATATGGTTGTATTGTTATAAATCTCTATCTTGATATCTTTCAGGAGATTTTTTATGTATTTGGGTGTTCCTACATTGGGTGAATATTGTTATAGCAATCCTTTTAGTATTATGAAGTGGCCTTCCTTATCTCTTGTTATGGCCTTCACTTTGAGGTCTATTTTGTCAGATATAAGTATTGCTACCCCAGCTTTTTTATTCATTTCCATTTGCCTGGAGGATATTTTTCCATTGCTTCAGTGTCAGTTTGTGTGAGTCCCTTGTTCTGAGGTGGGTCTCTTGTAGACAGCACATATATGGGTCATGTTTTCTTATCCATTCAGCCATTCGATGCCTTTTGATTGGATCATTTAGTGTGTTTACATTTAAAATTGTTATTGAAAGGTATTTGTTTGTTGCCATTTTTAATTTTTGAGGCTGCATTCCTACTAATCTCTTTATTTTTTTTTATTTTTCCAGCATTCCCTTTAGCATGTTTTGCATTTGGTAGTCATAAACTCCCGTAGGCTTTTTGTTTTGTTGTTTTTTTCTTTGTCTGAGAAGCTCCTGATTTCCCCTTCAATTTTGATTGGTAGTCTTGCTGGGTAGAGTATTCTTGGATTGAGTCCCTTACTTTACATCACTTTTTATATCTCTTTCCATTCTCTTCTAGCTTGATGTGTTTCTGTTGAGAAATCATTTGATAATCTGATAGGGGATCCTTTGTAGGTGTGAAGTCTGGTCCCATGGGTGTGCACTGTGGAAAGCAGACTCCCTATTTCCATGTAACCAGGCTTAAATTCAGCAATGCCTTCCTGTGTGGGCACAGGGTCTGGTCATGGGGAACAAACTCCTTGAGACTCCACATCCAGGGTCAAATTCACTGCAACCTCTCTGCTAAGGTACAGGGTTTGGTCATGGAAAACAAACTCCCCAGGTTTGCACCCCCAGGCTCAAATTCAGTGCTGTCTCCCTGCATAGGATCTGGTCACAGAAAACAGTCTCCCCAAGGTCATATGCCTGTACTCAAATTCAGGACCGCTTCCCTGCCTGGGCATGGAAATGAGTTGTGGAAAACAAATTCCCCAAGTCTCGGATCAAGTTCAGCACTGTCTCCCTTCCCTACGGGGGTGCAGGATCTGGTCACAGAAAGCTACCTCCCTAGGGATGAGCAGATAGGCTCAAATTCCACTCAATCTTCCTGCCTGGTCAAGGAGGTGAGTCGTGGAAAACAAAGTCCTCAAATTCGCAAGTCCAGGGTGGTCAAGTTCAGTGCTGTCTCCCTGCCATGCGTGGGTGTGGGATCTGGTTGCAAAAGACCACCTCACTACAGATGAGTGGCTAGGTTTGAATTCCATTGCCTGGGTGCAGAAACTAGTTGTAGGAAACAAACTTCCCATGTCCGACACCAAGTCAGGCAGAATTGCCACTGCTTTTTGTGTGCAGAAAGCCTTATTATGCAGCTGGGGTTTGGTACTGTCTATGTCACTTCCATAGGGAGGTGGAGGGGGCAGGGATTGGCTTAGTGACTCACAGAAATCTGTGGCCAGGTGCCAGGAGTTCTAGTGTCTCTCAGTCTGCAACTGCGGTGGCAGGTCTTCTACCAGAATGGCTGTAGGTTCCTGATTTGCTTCTGAGACCATACTGGGTGGTGGCAAGGCTAGGATCCTAGTCTCAAGCAGTTCTGTTCTTCAAGATGGCATGGTCTCTGTGCCACTGATGAACTCCCTGGAGTGTTAGGAGTGGCCAAAGGGTTTTTCCATCCAAGACTGCCCAGATTGGCAGCCCCCTAGAAGAACTAGAGTGTCTAACTGTCCCTATTTCACTCACACACATAACCACACATGTCCACACACACCTCTATTGCTCCCTCACTCTTTCACACACTCTCCCTCCCTACCTTCCTGCCGGTCACCATCTTGCCTCTGAGCTGAAGCTTTTGAGTTTGATGTAGTCCCATTTGTTTACTTTTTTTTTGGCATTTCTTCCCTTTGGAGATATATCTGAGAAAATATTGCAATATATTCCTCCAGAATTTTAATGGTTTTGTGACTTACATTTAAGTCTTTTATCCATTTTGAGTTTATTCTTGTGTATGGTATAAATTAGCGGTCTAGTCCCCCCTGCCTTTTTTTTTTTGCATGTGCCTGTCCAATTTTCCCAACAACATTTATTGAAGAGACTATCTAACTCTATTGTATTCTCTTTCCTTATTTTTTCCTTGTTTGTGAAATATGAATTAAACAAATTGATGAGGATCAATTTCTGTTTTTTGTTTGTTGGTTGGTTTCGTTTTGTTCCATTTATCTAAAAGCCTGCTCTTATGTCAGTACCATGCTGTTTGGATTACAATGGCTTTATAGTTTGATTATTGATATCTGATATTATTATCCCTCCAATTTTGTTTTTCTTTCTCAAGATTGCTGTGGTTGTTTGGGGTCTTTTTTGGTTCCATATGAATTTTTGGAGTGTTAGTTCTTGATCTGTGAAATATGTCCTTGGTATTTTAATAGGGATTGCCTTGAATCTATAGATTGTTTTAGGCAATATGGACATTTTAATTATGTCAATTCTTCAATCCATGAACAAAGTATATGCTTTCACTTGTTTGTATCTATTACTATTTCTTTTTACAAAGTCCTATAGTTTTCCAGATAGTCTTTCACTATCTTGGCTAACTTTATTCTGAGATATCTATTTTGTGTGTGTTGCATGGTAAATAGGATTTTTGTTTGTTTGTTTCTTTGTTTTTTAGTTTCTCTTTCTGAGTGTTCATTATAGGTGTATAAAAATGTCATTGATTTTGGATATTAATTTTGTATCCTACTATTTTGCTGAATTCGTTTATTAAACTTAGAAGATTTTCGTGGTGTCTATAAGATTTTCTATGTACAATATCATGTTATTTGTGAATAATGACAGTTTTATATCTTCCTTCTCATTTTGGATGCTTTTTTAAAACATATATATGCTGTCTACAAGATACCCACCTCAGAATATATGATTTATACAGGATGAAAGTGAATAGATGAAAAAAGTATTCCATGCAAATGGAAACAAAAAATACAGGGCAGCAATACTTTAATCTGGCAAAATAGACTTCAACAAGAGATAGAAAAAATAACAGAATACTGAAGGGAATGACTCACCAAGAAAATATAACCATTGTAAACATATACATACCCAACATAGTAGCACCTATATATATTTAAAAATCTCTTAGTGGACCTTAAGGGAGGGCTCAATAACAGTATAGTTATAGTAGGGCACTTTAAAACTCCACTGACATCACTTCGTAGATCTTCCAGACAATAAATTAACAAGAAAACAGTGACCTCAAAGAACACACTAGGAGAGAGAAAATGGCGGTGGAGTAAACAGACGCATCTGGAGCTTTGTTGCTGGGCAGAAGGAGAGAGAGCGGCTGAGAGTCACACTGGGAGTGTTTGTTGGCAAGTTAAGAGCCACTTATCCTCAGGAGAATGCAAGGAACTGCTGGACGGGGCTCTCCCAGCCAGGCAGCCCCACTGCCAAGGGGTTTTTGCCTGCCCGAGCCCCCAGCACGAACGCAGAGACCGCGCCATCTTTCAGAGGGAGGTAGATGTCTGCAGCCATATGAAGCCGGCATCTGCACACCCATCAAGCAGCTGGGGACCCGGGGACCCAGAACTTTGCTCTCCAATCGGCACGGACACACAGCAGACTCAGATCCATGGAGCACACGGTGAGGTCAGACTGCGCCTAGGATAAAAGAGAGGTCTGGAAGCTGCGGCTGACGGAGGCACCCAGAGCAGCCAGGGACACAGAGCACGGCTTTCCAGGCAGCACGGACAAGCGGGCGGCGGGTTTGGAGATACGCGCAGCACGAGGAAGGGTCAGATTTCACCCGGGTCGGGGTGAGGTTTCCTACTCCCTCCCCCCCCCCCCCCCCCCCCCCCCCGGCACAATAGAGACGCGTACGCCTTGGGAGCCTGGCTGTGGGAGAGTTGCCACTGGAGAGGTCCCCAGAGGTGGTCGGGACGCGATCCCTAGGTGTGGAGGCAAACCCTCTGAGCTGTTGACGGAGGATAGCTCTGGAAAACGACTCCTTTTTTTTCTTTTTTCTTTCTTTCTTTTTTTCTTTCTAGGACAGAAGGACAGCCTGGGAGTTATTACAGTGTCTCGGCTGCAAAACCCCCACAAACTGGCTTTTAGAACTACCGAGTAGCAGTATCTGAGCACAGCCTAGAGAGGTCATCTGCTTTGTCTCAGAGATCAATTCTGAAACACGGCCAACCAGTGGATGACACACAGAATAATAGTGGAAGTGAAGGAGCATCCTAATTTTTTTTCTGATTTTTTTTTCCTTTTCCTTTTTTTTTCTTTCTTTTCTTTTAATTTTATTTTGCATTTTCACATATATTAATTAAAAGACTATTTTTTTTCATTCCGCATCAATTGATTTTTCCTTTTTAACTATTGCATTTTTGTTTTAAACTAGTATTATTATTTAATATTAGTACTTTACTTCTTGGAAAAAAAAAGTGTCATTTTGTTTTCTATTTATTTTATTTCGGGATTAGAGTTCTACATTCTATTTTCATCTTTCCTTTAGCATAATATTACTCCAACTCAACTCTACCTTTACGCCAACACCTTCCTCCTAATTTTCCCCATTTTCTTAGTTCTCTTTCCCTTTTCCAACTTTAGATTCTCCTTACTCTTTCCCTTTACCTAGTTAAAATTTCACCCCATTTACATATCTAATTTCAAATCCCCTACTACAAGTCCACACAAACCTCTCTCTTCTTGCCTTCACTAGCCAAAAAGTTGTTTTTTTCTCTAAGTCCTTTTGTTGTTATTTGCCTAAAAAGTGATTATATCAATTTTTTGAAATTTTTTGTGAGATTCTTTTAGTTTATTCTACTTGTTTTATTTTGATTTTTGCTTGCTTTCTTTTCTACCCCTCCTTTCCCTCACCTCCCTCGATACCAGTTGCTATTTCCAGTTTACCTTAAGCTCTAGGTACTGGTTGCTGGCCTTTATTGGGATTAGTGACGGTTCTATTGGAGTTGTATCTTGACTGCTATATTTTGTTCCCCCTTTCTCTCTTACACGCGTTCTTTTCTCTCTGACTTTTTTCTCTTCCTCTTTGCTTCTCCTTTTTATTTTCTTATTTTATTGTATTTTATTTTTTTGTTCATTTATTTATCTTTTTTATTCTTTTTTCTCTTCCTCTCCCAATTTGATTTGGCATTTCTTTCTTTTCTTTTTTCCTCATTTTCCTCTTCTTCTTTTTCTATTTACCCCTAATTTGTCCTCCATTGGTGGTCACCTTATTTGTGATTATTAACATTCTAAATATATTTCTACTGAGCGCCTTGCGTGCTGTACCTGGTCGTGTTGTAGTTTGTGCTTCCTAATGAACATAGGAGAGAGAACTACATAACCAGACACCGGGAGAAGAAAGACCATGGGCAGAAAAAGAAACAGCCCACATAAGACAGAAAGGCAGGTTTTACCAGAAAAGGAAGTAAATGAAATAGAAGCAGAAACAAGCCTGCCAGAGAAAGAGTTCAGAGAAACGATCATAAGCTGGTTTAAAAGATTGGAAGACAAATTGGACAATATGGGTAAGAGCCTAGAGGAAGGGAAGAAGAGCCTAGAGGAAGTGAATAAGAGCCTAGAGGAAGTGAAGAAGAGCCAAGAGGAAATGAAGAAACAGCAAGAAGAAACGCAGAAGAAACTAGATGAGGTGCAGAATAAACAAGAAGAAATGAACAATGACATAAACAACTCGATAGAAAACATCAAAAGTAGACTAGAAGAAGCAGAGGACCGCATAAGTGAGCTAGAAGACACGGGAGGAAAAAATACCCAAGTACAGCAGCTTCTAGAAAAAAAAGTTAAATAGCAAGAGGAGAGCCTAAGGGAACTTTGGGATAACATGAAACAAAACTACATCCGTATAATTGGGGTTCCAGAAAGAGTGGAAACTGAACAATGATTAGAGAACATGTTTGAAGTGGATCTCTTTGGGTTCATCTTGATTGCGTTCATCTCTGTGCTTCCTGAATTTGTGTAACTTTTTCCTTCATACTGTTCAGAACGTTTTCTGTTTATCTTCAAACAGATTTTGTATATATCAGTCACTTTCTTTTCTTCATTCCCTTATGATGCAAATGTTATGCTTCTTATTGTCCCAAAGTTCTTTTAAAGTATCCTTCTCCTTTTTAATGCTTTTTTTTCTGCTCTAATTGTATGTTTCTTTTCTACATGTCTTTCAAATCACTGATTCAATCATCTGCTTCATTTTATTTACTGTTCATTGCTTCCAGTGTATTCTTGATATGAGATATAGTATTCTTCATTTCTGACTGATTTTGTTTTTGTTTTGTTTTGATTATACTGTAATCTCCACTGAGTTTCTTATACTTCTCAGTAAGAGCATCTTTTTAACCATTACTTTGAACACTATATCTGATAAATTGCTCACCTCCATTTCACTTAGTTCTTTTTCTGGGGCGTTATCATTTTGTTTATCCTCTCATTTTTGCTTTCCCTTTGTGTTTGTTTTTATGTATTAGATAGAACTGCTGTGCCTCCCAGTCTTCATATGGTAGTCTTATGTAGTAAATGTCCTGTGTGATCCTGTGGTGCAGCCTCTTGAATTTTCTGAGTGGGATGCTCCAAGAATGTCACTTGTGTAGGTTATTGGTGCTCTCCACCTAAAATTGGGTCTTGATTGCTGTTGTCCTTTTAGAGGGTGGTATCTCCCTAAAGGCTGGTTGACTTTAAGGGTCAATCCTGACTACAACACACAAGTTGTGGTGCAGGTGCTGACAGAACAAAAGAAAACAGGAAACAGAACAAAAACATATAAAAGATTCCTAAAACAATAATAAACACAAACAAAAAATAAAAGAAAACAAAAAAGAGAACAAGGATAATAAAAGAGAAGAAACATACAAGAAGAAAAATGGGAAAAAGAAAAAAATATGAAAGGAAAGAAGGGAGAGAAGAAAAAATAAGAATAAAGAATAGAAAGGAGCCTGGCCAGTGTGACTCCTAAGTTGAGCATCTACCCATGAATTAGGAGGTCATAGTGAAGTATCCGTCTTATATAAAAACTGCTATTTGAAATTTTAACCTTGCTATTGCTTTCTGTAAATGCTTGCTTGATTAAATAATAAGGAAAATAAGACTATTCTCACTTTAGAGAGGCAATTAAACCTTCCCTGGACAGGGTTGTTGGTGCTGAAACCAGGCCAGGTCTTTGGATGAGTTCTCAAGGCCTCAGCACATATGGGCCCTTTAACTACTTGCAAAGGGGCGGGACACATCCCATATTTGGGAGACAAAAAAGGTAAAAACATATAAATAGGGAAAATTTCTGCATGCTGGGGCCCAGAATTTGAGAAACATTTTCCTCTGGACCCATGTGTAATAAATGTAACTCCAAACTTTCCTAGTATGGTTTGATTATTCTGGACAAAAATCATACACCTATGGATGAGATCAATGGGAGGGAGCTAAGGGCAGAGGGAGGGGTGGGAGCTGGGTGGAGGGGTGCTATGGAGGGGAAAAAAGAGAAACAAATGTAGTAATCTGAATAATAAAGATTTAATTTTAAAAAAATTCTGTGCTGTGTTTTGTTTGTTTGTTTTTTAATTGGCTTTATCTCTGGTTGATAGAAGCCCCATTGCCTTTTATGGCTTGATTGTATGTGGACTGCTGTTCTTGGCTCTGGTGCTCCAGGCTGGAGAGCCTCGTATGGGATAAGAGCTTGTTCTTCTAAGGAAACCATCCCCTCCCACTCACAAATGAGATATCACTCTTCATCTTCAGCCTGCCTCCTCAGAGAGCTGGGACAACCCCTCTTGTGACCCCACCCTACCTACCAGTTGTAAGGTGGTTTCTGCCTTTTCTTATCAAAAGTCTCCTCTTCAGTTAGTCTTCAGTTGGTAATTCAGTGTGATTGTTCCTCAACTTAGTTCTATTTCCAGACTGGTTCTGGAGGATGTTATTAAAACCTACAGCAGATGGTAGCTCTGGCTACCCACTCTGCCACCATCTTGAAAACGCTGAGGCAGTGAGCCTGGGAAGGAGCACATGCATACTGCTGTTGGGCATCCAAAGGTATACCCAGAAGCCTAACTCATTGACCACACACTAGCCACACATGTAACACTTGATAACTAGTTTATTTTTTAAAATTCTATTCTGTGTTTCCCAGTATTTTTCATTGGTATGACTATTAAGTAGTTTTAGGGGTTCCAAATAATTTAAAGCTTGAATCCAATTGTTTAATATTCAGCCTGTGCTTTTATCATTTTGTTGCAAAAGGAGATTAGGTTACTATTTATATAACTGATTATTTTAATATATCATTTTCATCCCAAGAAGTGTTCAATTATAATTAATATGGACTTTAGACAATTTGAGTTATGCACCACATAAAAGTGGTATAGAGAGAACATGGGTCATCATTCTCCTTGGACACATGCTGATACTCTTTTTAAAGATAATAATATTATCCAAGTTCATAGTATTTCCATGATTTTAATATGTTGTTTCTTGAAATTTTTGAATGACAAACCTAATAATACCTTGATTTTTCGCATAACACCATGCTACCATCTGCTACAGATTTTTTTGTTGTTGTTAATCCTCACTTGAGTATATTTTTTTCTTTCAAAATTTTTATTTTTTATTTTAAAAAATTTATTAATATATTACATGTATACATAACTTCCCATTACCCCCTCCTCCCAAGCATACCATAACCCCCACTGTCTTGTGTACCTTGGTTATGCTTATATGCATGCATACAAGTACTTTGGTTGATCCCTTATTTACCCCACCTTTCCCTAACCTTCCCATTGTAGTTTGACAGTCTGTTTAATGAGTAAATATTTCTGTACCTATCTTTTTGTTCATAAGTTTATAATGTTCTTTATTATCCACAAATGAGTGAGATCATGTGGTGTTTCTCCTTCATTGTCTGGCTTACTTCACTTAGCATAATATTATCATGTTCCATACAGGTTGCTGCAAATGGTAAGAATTTCTTCTTTTTTATTGCAGCATAGAATTCCATTGTGTAGATGTACAATATTTTTCTGATCCACTTATCTGCTGATGGGCACCTAGGCTGTTTCCAAATTGTAGCTATTGTAAATTGTGCTGCTATGAACATAGGGGTGCATAAATCCTTTCTGATTGGTGTTTCTATTTTCTTAGGATATATTCCTAGAAGTGGGATTGCTGGGTCAAATGGGAGATCCATTTTTAGTTTTTTGGAGGAAACTCCATACTGTTCTCCGCATCCTCTCCAACAAAGGTCGTTTGTTGATTTGTTGATGATAGCCAATCTGAAGGGTGTGAGTTGGTATCGCATTGTCATTTTGATTTGCATCTCTTGGATAATTAATGACTTTGAGCATGTTTTCATGTATCTCTTGGCTTTCCTTTTGTCATCTTTCAAAAAGGTTCTATTTAAGTCTTTTGCCTATTTTTTTATTGGATCATTTATCAGGCTTTTATTAAGTTGTATAAATTGGCTGTAGATGTTGGAGATTAAACCTTTATTAGTGATAACATTTGCAAATATGTCCTGCCATACAATGGGCTTTCATGTTGTTTTGTTGATGGTTTCTTTTGCTGTGAAAAAGCTTTTTATTTTGATGTACTCCCATTTGTTTATTTTCTCTTTAGCTTCCATTGCCCTTAAAGCAATATCAGTGAAGAAGTTCTTTCGGCATATGTCTGAGCTTGTGCTGCCTGTGGATTCCTCTAGTATTTTTATGGTTTCCATCTTATGTTTTAGTCCTGTATCCATTTTGAGTTTATTTTTTGTGTATGGTGTAAGTTGGTGAAATACTTTCTTTTTTTTTTTTTTTGTATGTACAGTGTACCTCGAGACACGAGTGCCCTAACATACGAGATTTTTGAGATACAAGCCGTGGAGCGAGTGATTTTTGCTTTGAAATACGAGCAACATTTGAGATAGGAGTAACCATGCGGATCAGTCAGCTGCACAGGACCCACCAGTTTACC
Organism: Lasiurus borealis; assembly: GCA_004026805.1. Classification (NCBI taxonomy): domain Eukaryota; kingdom Metazoa; phylum Chordata; class Mammalia; order Chiroptera; family Vespertilionidae; genus Lasiurus; species Lasiurus borealis. Next base: position 53,895 of record PVJN01005392.1, on the reverse strand, counting down.
GGGACTCAAGTGTCTCATAGTTTCCCACGCCTCAAGGTTACGGAACGAATTAAACTCGTATCTCAAGGGACCACTGTACCTGTCCAATTTTCCCAACACCATTTATTGAAGAGGCTGTCTAGGCTCCATTTTATGTTCATGCCTCCTTTGTCAAATATTAATTGAACATAGTGGTTTGGATGAATATCTGGATTCTCTATTCTATTCCATTGTCCTATGTGTCTGTTCTTGAGCCAGTACCAGGCTGTTTTGAGAACAGTTGCTTTGTAATATAGCTTGAAATCTGGTATTGATTTCCCACCTACTTTATTCTTCTTTCTCAAGATTGCTGTGGCTATTCGGGATCTTTTTTTGTTCCAGATGAATCTTTGGAGAGTTCTTTCTGGGTCTGTCAAATATATCATTGGTACTTTAATGGGTAGTGCATTGAGATTACGTTGCGTAGTATGGACATTTTAATGATGTTGATTCTCCCAATCCATGAGCATGGTAAGCTCTTTCATCTATTTACATCTTCCTCTATCTCTTTTTTCAGTGGCCTGTACTTTTCTGCATATAGGTCTTTTACCTCCTTAGTTAGGTTTATTCCTAGGTATTTTAATTTTTTTGGTATGATGATAAATGGGATTGCTTTTTTAGTCTGTCTTTCTGTAAGTTAACTATTAGTGCATAGAAATGCCATAGATTTCTTGGCATTAATTTTGTACCATGCTACATTGACGAATTCATTTATTAAGTCTATTAGTTTTTGGATGGAGTGCTTCGGGCTTTTTCGGTACAGTATCATGTCATCTGCAAATAAGGACAGCTTTACTTCTTCTTTTCCAATTTGGATGCCTTTTATTTCTTCTTCTTGTTTAATTTGCAATAGCTAATACTTCCAGTACTATGTCGAACAGGAGTGGTGAGAGTGGGCATCCCTGTCTTGTTTCTGTTCTTATGGGAAATGGTTTAATTTTTGCCCATTGAGTATGATGTTAGCTGTGGGTTTATCATATATGGCTTTTATGATGTTGAGGTATGATCCTTATATTCCCACCTTGCTGAGAGTTTTTATCAAGAAAAGGTGTTGGATTTTGTCAACTGCTTTTTCTGCATCACTTGATATGACTATGTGATTTTTATCTCTCAATTTGTTTATGTGATGTATCACATTTGATTTGTGGATGTTGTACTATCCTTGAATTCCTGGGATGAATCGTACTTGGTCATGGTATATGATCTTTCTGATGTACTGCTGACTCCAATTTGCTAGAATTTTGTTGAGGATTTTGGCTTCTATGTTCATGAGAGATATTGGCCTGTAATTCTCTTTCATTTTGTTGTCTTTATCTGGTTTTGGTATTAGGGTGATGCTGGTTTCATAGAAGGTGTTTCGAAGTGTTACTTCTTCTTGAATATTTTTGAGTAGTCTGAGGGGGATAGGTTTTAATTCTTCCTTGAATGTTTGGTAAAATTCTCCTGTGTAGCCATCTTGTCCCGGCCTTTTGTTTACTTGAAGCGTTTTGATGACTCTTTTAACTTCTTCCATACTTATTGGACTATTGTGATATTTAGATTCTTCCTGACTGAGTTTTAAAGGTTATATTTTTCTAGGAATATGTCCATTTCCTGCTGGCTGTCCAGTTTGTTGGAATAGAGTTGTTCACAGTATTTTTTTTAACAATCCTTTGTATTTCTGTGGGGTCTGTTGTTATTTCCTCTTTCATTTCTGATTTTGTTTATTTGGATTTTCTCTCTTTGCTTCTTGGTTAGCCTGGCTAGAAGTCCATCAATCTTGTTTATCTTTTCAATGAACCTGTTCTTGGTTTTGTTAATCTTTTGAATTGTTTCTTTGGTCTCTGTTGTTTATCTCTGCTCTGCTCTTTACTATTTCCTTCCTTCTACTTACACTGGGCTTTCCTTGTTGCTCTCTTTCTAGCTCTTTGAGTTGTAGGGTTAGGTAATTTATTGCCATTTTTCTTGGTTTTTTTTTTTGGTTTTTTTTTTTTTTTGCAGTAGGCTTGTAGATCTCTGAACTTCCCTCTCAAGATTGCTTTCACTGTGTCCCATAAATTTTGTATTGTGTTGTCATTGTCATTTTTTGAAATGATGTTTTTTATTTCTTCTTTGATCTCTCTGGTTACCCAGTCATTGTTTAATAATGTGCTGTTTAGTCTCCATGTGTTTTATTGTAGTTGATTTCCAGTTTTATGCCACTGTGATCTGAGAAAATACATGATATGATTTCTATCTTCTTGATGAGTATTTTTTTCCATTGCTTTTTTCAGAGTGGGAAAAAGACAGGGAGTTGGGGGAGGGGAGAGAAACATCAACGTGAGAGTGACACATCGACTGGTTGCCTCCTACACACCCCAGCTTCAATTCCGGTGCCTGGAGTGAACCTGCAACTCAGGTATGTGCCCTTGACCAAGAATTGAACCAAGACTCTTTTCGGATGATCTAACCACTGAGAACACCAGCCAAGGCTACCATCTGCTATATATTTTAACAACAATGACTCCTTGTGTTTTCACATGCTTTAGAACATAAAAAAAGAATGTTGGTGTATGTATGTGTATAGTATCATATTGCATTTATATGTTAAACGATTAGATTTCACATATGTTAAATGCTATGTTCTAATGAAATAATTATAATTTTAAGTATAAATTATATACATATAAATTATAAGTTATAGTATTGTAATTATAAGCTCAATCTGAATGTCATTTTTGGTAAGGCTCCTGAGGGAGATAAAATTCCTTCTTTAAAGAGTTTTCAGTGTTGCTGAGGAAATATGGTTTATACTCATGAAAGGACTGGAGAATGGAAATATACACAAACTACAAAATTGTGTATCATCATCATAGATACATTAAGAGTTTTAAGAGAGAGCAACCTTAAGCCTGAGGTGGCAGAGCTTTCATGGAGAAAGCAAGCCTTTTAGAGGCAGTTGTCTGTCATTTTTATTTAATTACTGAACCTGAGAGAATGATGGAGAAGCATGAGTCCACCAATCTTACCTTTTGCAGTTTTCTCATCGTATAGAGGAGGAAGCCAGAAAACTTTAGTGGCTTACTCATAGGCACCTGGCTAAGCTGGATCCACAGATGAAGAGGGGCCTCCATGACTGAAAGAGCAATAGCTAAGGAGGTGAGGAGTGTGCCATGGGTCCACTTCTGCCTCTGAGGCTGGTTCCAGGGCCATGAGATAGTTGAATCTTTCAAAATGTTTGCTAAGTGCTCAAAGGAATAAGGGGCCTTCCAAGCATAAAGCATAGACTCCCAAAATCTAAACATGGTGGCAAGAGCTCTAGAGTCTTTTTTTGGTTGGTAAGCGAAGCAAGAAATAGAACACTGAGGGTCTATGGAACAAAGCTTTCTCCTAAGTCAATATGGAAAGAAACACTGGCATTGTTTGGCACATGTGTTCTTTTTTCTTTAATAAACACATAATCTCAGAGACTGTTTTTAGTATGCCTCCTCAGTAAATGAGGCACAACTGATCTTTTAGAAGCCTTATACTTGATGTTTTTCATAAATGACAGTATGATGATAAAAACAGCTGACATTTAGTTAATTTTACTACATGTTCTGAAAGCATAGTACAAACTATTCATCAATTAAAAAAGGAGCTCTGTGAGTTAGACACTATTCTTCCTTTCATCCTATATTGAGCTATAGACAGTTGAAATAGAACGTGTCCAAGTTTACATAGTCAGGTAGGTTCAAGACAACGTTTATCTGATTCCAGAGCCAAGCACCTCAGTCACCTGTTTTAAAAAGGAATCCCAGGTGGGCAGAATTCCTGTCTAACATTTTATGATTCACATCATGTTCCATGAAGAAAGAAAGCAACTTACAAGATGTAGCAGTCATTAGTTAAGGAGCCTACCAATAGAAAACCCTTTCAGATATTCAACTGGCTCTGATCTTTTGAAGTTCTAGAAAATGAAGTTTGTAACCTTAAAAGTGTCTTAGTTTAAAAAGATATAAATATCTTAATTCAGGTAAGGAATGGCTAAGGAATTTGATGTAGGAACATAGATAATCTAAAAAATAGATAAGTCTTTAAACGAAAACTCCAGAAATAACTCTTGACCAGACACATATTTCTGAAGTGTGAAACTCCAATCCATTGCCAGCTCTTCAGAACAAAATCTGTGAAAATCAAATGAAATAATCTGGTAAAATTTCTTCTGCCATTGGAGCTATACTGAGCAGGAGGAAATTCTGGTTAAAAAGTTTCACTCTTTCAAAAGGCAGCAGCTGGCTGCTGATATAAAAAGCAATTGGTGAATAAAATTTAAAATGTGCAAACATCAGTGATTTTTTCAGCACTTCTTTCTTCTAAAGCTAAAACAGTATGTTTTAAAAATTCCTTTTTAATTTAAATTTAAGTAATTTTTCTTGATTTGCAATGTTGTGTATGTAGTCAAGGTTAGCATATAGGTATGTACACACATATACTACCCTTCTAGCTTTAAAACAAGCTACCATGCCAAAAAGTAACCTTTGACTCAGTTAAACAAAGGCCTAATTTTATCATAAAATCTTAAAGGTCGGCCTGAGCCATAAATATATTGCTATATAAAGTAAATAATTTGCTGCATAATGCCTCTAAACCCACTATCTAATAAATCATATATTATTTGCCCTAAATTTAAAATTGAGATGGCTCTCCTAGGTAGCAAACATTTGTATAACATAGTAATTCTTCTTTAAGTTTATCTTATCAACTAGGTACTGAAGTTAATTTCATAATACTCTAGTTCCCTTGGTATTGCAAATTGACAATATTTAAATTACTTCATTTATTGTACCAATAGCATCTTAGAAAAAGTGAATATATAGAAGGGATTTCCATGTACTGCAATCTATGAAATTTTCTAGATGAGATTTCTCCAATATACTTTAACATATTTTTCTTATTTTAAATAAGAATCTCACATGCAAACTAAGCACATACATCTATTATTTATTAGTTTACTTTTTGCTATTAATGTCCAGTCACCTACCTTTTTAAAAAAAATTCATTTTTATATATACAGAAAATAATTCAAAAGTATAATGCAGTTCCTATATAACTCACTACCAGTTCTCTACTATTAATATATTTTATTGTATTAGTTTTATGTTTTGCATTAATATTACCATGATGGAGCCCATATTTTAAACTAAAGTCCATGTACTTCAGTCAGATTTCCTTAGGTTTTTATTTGGTTATTTTATGTTATTTTATTTTTTCTCATCACCACTAATTCTCCCTATACCCTCTACCATTCTATCTCCCTCTTTTCCACAATGACCACAATGTTAACTGTGTCCATGAATTTTTTGTCTTTTTTGCTCAATTCCTCTACCCACTCTAGGACCCCTCCTACCAGAACTGTCTGCTTGCTTTCTATCTATGACTCTGCTTGCTTTCTATCTATGACTCTATCTCCATTTTGCTTGTGAGTTCAGTTTGTTCATTGAATTCCACATATGAGTGAAATCATATGGTACTTGTTTTTCTCTGACTGGCTTATTTCACTTAGCATAATGTTCTCCTTATTTCCTACATTTTTACCTTATCTACTTTTTCTTTCCCAAAACCTCACCCATCACACATTATATTTAGTTGTCGTATTTTCTTATGTTTCTTTTGGAAATGGTAGTTTATTAACTTTCCTTGTTGGTTTTGTTAGTTGTTGTTTCTTTCTTTATTTTTTATTTTTTAAATAAATCTTTATTGTTCAGAAAATTACAGATTTTCCTTTTTTTCCCCCCATAGCTCCCCTCCACCTGATTCCCCCCACACCCCATACTCTTACCCCATGCCACTGTCCTCATTCATAGGCATAAGATACCCCTCACACTCCCTTCCCCCCAAGAACTGTCAGTCTACTCCCTTACTGTGCCCTTCATTCTATTATATTCACCACTTTATTTTGTTCATCATATTTTTTATTCACTTGATTTTTAGATTCACTTGTTGATAGATATGTATTTGTTGTCACTTTGTTGTTCATAATTTTTATCTTTACTTTTTTTTTTCTTCTTTCTCTTCTTTAAGAATACCCTTCAGCCTATCATATAATCCTGGTTTGGTGGTGATGAACTCCTTTAACTTTTTCTTGCCTATGAAGCCCTTTATCTGATCTTTAATTTTAAATGATAGCTTTGCTGTATAGAGTAATCTTAGTTGTATATTCTTGCTGTTCATCACTTTGTATATTTCTTGCCACTCCCTCCTGACCTGCATAGTTTCTGTTGAGAAATCAGCTGATAGTCATATGGGTACTCCCTTGTAGGTAACTAACTGTTTTTCTCTTGCTGCTTTCAAGATTCTCTCTTTCTCTTTTGCCCTTGGCATTTTAATTATGATGTGTCTTGGTGTGGTCCTCTTTAGAATCATCTTGTTTGGGGTTCTCTGGGCTCGCTGGACTTGTAAGTCTATTTCCTTCACCAGGTAGGGAAAGTTTTCTGTCATTATTTCTTCTAATAGATTTTCAATATTTTGCTCTCTTCTTCTTGCACCCCCATAATTTGGATGTTGGTATGCTTGAAGTTGTCCTAGAGGCTCTTTACACTATCTTCATATTTTTTCTTTTTTCATTTTGTTTTTCTGGTTGGGTATTTTTTTACTTCCTCATATTTCAAATCTCTGGCTTGATTATTGGAGTCCTCTAGTCTACTATTGGATTTCTGTATATTATTCTTTATTTCAGACAGTGTATGCTTAATTTCTAACTAGTCCTTTTTCCTTTTTTTGGGGGGGTGGGTGGGCATTCTTATTAAGATCCTTGAAGGTCTCACAAAGTTCCTCAGAGGTCTGCTAAATTTCTGGGTGGTTTCTAGAAGAAACCTTATAACTGCTTTTGAACTCTATATCCAGTAGTTTGCTTTCCTCTATTTCTTTCATATGTGACATGTTTCTTTGTCGCCACATTTTGGCTGCTTCCCTTTGTTGAGGGAGTGGCTTTGTGTGGTAAGTGACCTATAGAGCCCAGTGGCTGAGCCTCCCCAGTCACCTGAGGTGGACAATCTTGGTGCAATCCTTTGTGGGCTGGATGCACAGTCTTATTGTAATTAAGTCTTGATTGCTGTTAGCACACTGGAAAAAACTGACCTCTAGGCTAATTGGCTGTGAGGACCCACTGTGACTATAATGGATGAATTGCTGTGCTGAAAATACTCTCATGGGGCAGGGCTTGCTTCAGTGGGACTTTGGTGTCAGTGAGTCTGCCTCTTGAATGTGTCACTTATGGATGTGAGGAATTGAAATCTGGTATCATCTCTCACTGACCACTAGGTATACTGGTTCCAAGATCTCCAAAAAAGTGCAAATCAGTTACTGCCGGAGGCCACCCAGCAGGCACTATAGGGAGATCTGCAGATTTAACCTCTTTGTTTAGGGTTTGGAAGTTTTGGAGCTGTATGACCCAGTTGTAATTTGTTAGGTTAAGCTGCAAAAGGGCAGGCCATTCATATATAAAAGCCACTGTGCACAATTTGGGTGGGTTTGCAAATTGGGTGGGATGGGGTCTCAGGGAGTCACCAGGGTGTAGCAAACATCTACGGCTGCCAGTCAGCCATCTCTGTGTCTCCATGTCCCTGCATCCCAGCACAGTGAACAATGATTCTTATGAGCACCTCTGCAAGAAAGCCTCCTTAACTTTCTGACTTGATGCCAGACAATCCAGTTTCTTCCCGTTGGAGTCTGGGTCCCCAGAGTCTCACCAGAAACTGGAATTCAGAGCAGTCAGAAGCTGGTAACTCCTTCCCAATTGAAAAAAAACAGCATACCCAGTAGCCAGCCTAATTCGCGCACCTCTGTACCTCTGTTTTTCCACAACTCTGGATGTCATACCCAGTCTCTTTTTTCTTTCCTTCTAGTTGCAGATCTTCTACTCAGCCAGCTTTTCCATGGTTCTGGGTGATAGTAGTTTTTGTCTTTTAGTTGTAGTTTTGGTGTAGTTGTGAGAGGCAGCACATAAAGGTATATACCTTATGCTGCCATCTTGGTTTCTCTCTAACTTTCCTTATTTTTTATGACCTTGACAGTTTTGAGGCATGTTAGGCAGATATTTGTAGACTGTCCTTTAATTGGGATTTGTCTGATGTTTTTCTCATAATTAAACTGGAGCTATAGATTTTGGGGAGGAAGACCACACAGGAAAAGTGTCATTCTTATCACATTATATCAAGTGCATGCTATTAACTTGATTCGTCACTACTGATGTTGACCTTGTAACCTTGCTGTAGTAATGTTTGCCAGATATCTTAAGAGTAAAGTTAATCTTTTATTCACCTTTCCATGTTGTCCTCCTTAGAAGAAAGTCACTATAAGCAACCCACATTTAAGGAGTAGGGAGTTATGAGTTATGCTTCATTTCCTTGAGGGCAGAATATCTACATAATCATCGTTTTTAATTCTTTTTCATGCAGTTTTTTTTCTTTTCCCCTATTTATTCAATCAATAAGTTATACCAGTGTGGAATCATAGATATTTATTTTATACTTTAGGTTATAATCCAATACTATTTTATTTAATGTGTGGCTCAAATTGTCCCAACATGACCATTGGGAGCTCTTTCAATCAGCTCCTGTGTTCCATTGGCTTATCTCTATCATTGTGGGTTTGTTTAGCTTTTTATTGTATTTGAGCACTTCCTTACTTTCTGACACCACAAGATGCTCTAGGTCAGTGGTTCTCAACCTTTCTAATGCCGCGATCCTTTAATATAGTTCCTCATGTTGTGGTGACCCCCAACCATACTTCATAACTGTAATTTTGTTATTGTTATGAATTATAATGTAAATACCTGTGTTTTCTGATGGTCTTAGGTGACCCCTGTGAAAGTGTCGTTCGACCCCCAAAGGGGTCACAACCCACAGGTTGAGAACCACTGCTCTAGGTTATCTTGTATTATTTCCAGTTCCAGTCTTGGAATCAGCCATTTCTCCAAGAATCATCGGTTCCATTTACTGGAGAATTATATTAAAAACAAGATCTAAGCACCAGATATAGTCATTACCGCAAGGGTGTTGTTGCTTCTAGGCCTTCTCAGATGCTAGAGCAAGGAAATATAAAGGTGTATACTAATTCATGTATAGTCACATATCTATAAACATTTCTATGTGTAACTATCTGTGTCTATATTATGCTCAACATATGTTATAATGGTGTCTCCAACTTTAATCCATTTTTAACCTCCTTCCTTGTTTATCTATAAAATTCTACTGCAATAATGAAAAACCTGGCTCTCATCATTTGCCATAACTGTTCAGTTCTATCATAGCTGTATCAAAATTACTAATTCAAACCCCCATCTCTAGAAACAACTTTTTCAATCTTCCAGACTCCACTCATTTGCAAAGTCCTTTAGGTCAGCACCTTTTTTCACTACCTCCTTCACTGAGTTTTCAGACATTTGAAATTCCTTTATATTGTTTTGTCACATCCATTGTACTTTAAAAATATGGCTAAATATATTAAGCTGTTTTTATTTCATTTTAGATGTCAGAATATTTGAAGTGGAACTATATTTTATTATAGGTTCCCAAGTATTTTGAACACTATGCTTAATCTCTTACCACTGAATTTTTATATAGTGATTCACACACATACACACACACACAACTATGTCTAAACTCATTCAATATAATGAAATTTATATATATCTGCATGTTAAAATATCCCATATTCTAGGTTCTAGTAAGATACACTGTATCTTTAAGAATTATGTATTAATAAGAATATAATATGATCACTCTCTCAGAGATGACTCCAGTTATAAAGATTTTAATTGTGTTATCTCCTTATTTTTCCTCCTTTATAAAAATAAAAATAAGAGAAATGATGTATTGACTATTCTGCCCTTTCCATAATTGATGGCTGAACAGATAGGGGCAATGAACAAAGTGTAAGTCATAGCTTTGCTTCATGACTTAGTTCTTCACTCCCTAAAGGAATGGTCATATGCAATGGAAGCATGGTTCAGATATGATACCACATTTGGCATTTTGTCCAGTTTTACATAGTTATTATATGACTGAGACACATCATATCTAAGAATATGCCTTAAATATGGATGTGAAATTACATCTGTCTATATATGTCTCACAAAATAAAGGATGGGTAAAATGATGCAATTTTAATATTTATTTTCCTCCCTTTTCATTATAACCTGTTCTAAGTAAGAGATATTTGCTTATTAACTTGGCTGAGAAACTAGTCCCCAGATTTTTAATCACCACCTACTCTTAGAAAATTACACCTTTAGAATCATTACTCTACCTTAGATCCAAAAGTCTACCCACTGTGTTTCTCTGCACCCACTTACCTTTGACAATAACTGACAATTGAATGACTCCCTACACTTCTCTAAAACATTGGACAGAGAGAATGTTCAAATAACAACTTTGTATTCAAGGCTTATCAAAGGGCATAAGTAGTTACAAGGACATAAAACACAATTAAATATTAAGGACGACACTTCCAAGCCAGAGGCTTTAGGTGAATTCCAATGGGGCCACTTATCTAAGTTGTATCTCATTCATTCTGCATCTTGAAGAGACAAAGAGGGCCATAATGAAACTTAAAGTCATTCATTTCAAATGAAATCAATAAAAATTTTATTCATTCTATTATATTTTCATTAACTTTTTCTCTAAATTCTAGTAAGAAAACTTCCAAAAATGTTAATGTGTTTTAATATTCAATTATTGATTTATTTACTCATTTTCTTCCATAAAAGCATATATTTGTTAACTCAATTAAATCTGTGGTCATTTTAAAAGTCAGATAGAGTAACATCACCACTTTTAATATTTAGGTGGTTACATTTCTTTTATATCCATTTCAATGTAGATATGTTCAAATGCAAGAGGTGAGTGTGTATTTCCCAGTTGGCAGCAGAGCAGGCGGATCCTACTTGCACCTCTTCCCAGAAAATAAAACAAACAGAAAATAAAACAAAATTGGGGAACATTCATTCCCAATTACCAATTGAAGAATAACTGAAGAGGGTACTTTTAACAAAGAAGGGAAGAAACCACCTTGAGACTGGTAGTAAAGATGGGGTAGCAAGAGGGGCTGGCCTAGCAACCATTGACAGTAGGCCAAGGATGAAGAGAAATTTCTCAGCTGGGTTTTGGGGGTTTCCTGAGAACAAAGTGTTGGATACCCCATGCTGATCTCCCCAGCCCAGAGCACCAGAGCCCACAAAACATCCAGCAGTGTAAAGCAGCAGGGCTTATATCTGCCATGGAAAAAGGCAGCCTATCAGATAGAAAGCAATTTAAAAAAATTAAAAATAATAATATAGGATTTTTGTTTGCAGCCACTCACCCTAGGCATGGGTGGAGGGAGGGCAGGGTAGACTGAAGTCACCTGCAAAGAATCTGGAGTAGAGGCAGTAGGAGGAATGGCAGACAAGAGACTCGGGCTCAGTCATTCCCTGCACATACCACAACAGCGCTTTATAATGAGAGGCACTACCCTTTCCTAGCAGCAACAGCCTGGGGAAAGACAAATTCCCAATATCAGGTATATATCTTTACTACCCCCAAGAATCTTACTCACCCCACTCTCCATCTCAGTCTCTGCTGAGGAGTAAGAAGATCCAAGTCAAAGGGTCTCCATAGTCTCAGGGATACATCAGTAACCTGATTTGAGATGGAGAAATCCTCCCACTTTCAAGGGTATTTCCCCTTAACCAGAGAGCTGATAGAAGCTCCAAGCCTCCAGCAGACCCCACCTGACTATATACAGGAGCTCCTTCCTGCAGAAGGCAGAGAAATATTCTGGGACAGACTCAGAGGCATGCTCTGGAATAGGGGAACACACTCAAAACCCACCATCTTCCCTGAAATCTGAATATCACTTCCCTCTCACTGAATACCCAGAGGTCTTATTCTCCTGGTTAGGACAAAAGTAATTTCAGAAATGGCCTTTTCGGTGACTAAATCAGGCAGCTGGGCCCTGTGCTATTTATTAAGCCAGCCCAACAGTATACCTTGGACCCTCCATGCAGCCAAGTCTGTAGAGGTGGCCATAAATTATGATTGCTTGAAGCTTCAAACAAGTTGCTAGAGTCAATTGTGGACACCTTTGACAGTAGCTAGCACTAAAATACCTCCTGAGAGGCCCAAAAAAATGTCATACAAAAGAGTCAGCTTCTAAAAAAAAAAAAAAAAAGTCAGCCTCAGTTAATATAAGAGCAGGATCCAAAGGCAGTTCTTTTATATTTTTCTCTCTCTTTTCTTTCATACCTCATATTTTCTCTATTCTTTTCTAACTCTATTTTTCTTTCTCCTTCTCTCCCTTTTTTCATTCTCTGATTTTTTGTCTTCTCTTTCCACCTACCCATAATTATTTCCTTCCTCTTTTCTTTTATACTACTTTCCATTTCCTATTCTTTATTCTTATTATTTTATTTTCTCCCTTCATTTATTTCATATTCTTTTTTCTCCTCTTTTATATCAAATTTCCCTTTTATTCTTTTCTTTTATTATTCTATTTTTCTCTTCCAAATTATCTTTTGTACTTGGTTTTGTTATGGATGTATGGTTTGTTTGTGTGTTTCTGTTTGGTTTCTTATTTAGTTTTGTCCTGTTAGCACCTGCACAACAGTTCATATGACATGGTGGGGGGATTGAGCCTCACAGTCAGTCAGTCAAAGGAGAGATCACACACACATAGAGAGCAACAGCTATCAAGGCCCAGCTACAGTAGCTCAATTAATCCATAAAGTGACATTTTTAAAGCATCCTGCTCAGGAAATCTAAGAAACTCCAACACTCCAACACTGGGTCCATAGGACACCATAGGAGCCTTCCAAGAAGTCAGGGATGCATAGTACTTCTATCTAATACACTGACACAAACACAAAGGGACAAAAAATGGAGAGATAAATAATAATCCCCAAATGAAAATCTGAGGAAGCTCCAGAAAAAGATTTAAGTGAAATGGTGGCAAGCAATTTATCAGATATAGAGTTCAAAATAATGGTTATAGGATGCTCAAGGACATTAGTGAGAATTACTAGGAATATAATGGGAAATACAACAGGATGAAAAGAGAAATAGAAACTATGAACAAGAACCAGTTGAAAATGAAAATACTATATATGATATCCAGGAATGAACAGGAGATTGAATAAAGCACAGGATGAAATCAGTGATTTGGAAGACAAGATAGAAACACCTAATTAGAGCAGCAGAAAGAAAAAGCATTAAAAAGCAAGAAGATAGTTCAAGAGTATTTTAGAACATGAACTGTAACAACATCCACAATATGGATATACCAGAAGGAGAAGAAAGACAGCAAGGAAAAGAAAATTTGTTTAAAGAAATAATGACAGAAAACATTCCAAACGTGGTAAAAATAAAAAGTCATACAAGTTCAGGAAACACAGTGAGTTGCAATCACAATGAACTCAAAGAGACCCTACAGCAAGACATAGCATAATAAAAATAAAAATAAAACATTTAGGACAAAGAATCTTAAGGAACGAAGAGGTAGTCAGACCTACAAAGCATTTCTCATAAGATTTCCAACTGATTTCACAACAGAAACACTACAGGCCAAGGGACTGGGATGAAGCATTGAAAATCATGAAAAGCCAGAATATGAATCCAAGACTACTCTATCCAGCAAGGCTATGATTCAAAATTTGAAGGTGAAAAAAAAGCTTCCCAGACAAGATAAGCCTGAAGGAGTTCATTACCATCAAACCAGCATTGTAAGAAATTACAAAGGTACTGGTTTAAGGTAAAGAAGAAACTGAGTGAGAGAACAATATAGGTATAAAGAAAAAAATGGCAATAAGTACCTCTAAATAATAACCTTATATGGAAGTCGACTAAACTCTCCAATAAAAATGAATAGGGCACTGGATAAGAAAATGATCTATATATATGATATATGCTTCCCAGAAGAGAACCACCTCAGAACAAAACATTTACATAGATTGAAAGTGAAGGTATAGAAAAAATATTACATGCAAAAAGAAACAAAAGAAAGCTGGAAGAGCAGTACTCATATCTGACCAAATATTCTTTAAAAAAGGTAATAAAAGAAACAAAGAAGGTCAATACATAATACTAAAGGGAATGATCCAATAAGAAAATGTAACCCTTTTAAGCATATAATAACCCAGTTTAAAAGTATCTAAGCATATAAAAAAAGCTCTTGGTTAACATTAAGCAGAAGACTGGCAGCAATAAAGTCATAATAATGGGATTCAACAAACCACTGACAACACTGGATGGATCTTCTAGACAAAAAATCAACAAGGGGACAGTGACTTAAATGACACAATATATCAGATGGATGTAATTGATATTTACAGAAAATTTCATCACAAAGCAGCAAAATTTACATTCTTCTCAACTTGTCATGAACCATTCTCAAACATGTTAGGACATAATATAAGTCTGAACATATTCAGAAATACTGAAATCTTATGTAAACATCTATGCAGGTCACAACAACATGAAACCATAAATCAACTATAATAAAACATAAAAAAATTTAAACACATGAAAACTACTTAGTATGTTATTAAACAAAAAATGGGTTACTAACAATGTCAAGAAAGAAAAAAAAACTTCCTGAAAATAAATATAAATCAACATACAACAGCCCTAAATGTATAGGACATAGTGAATGCAGTCTTGAGAAGAAAGCTCATAGCTCTACAGGCCAACTTCAATAAATAAGAAAAAAATTCAAATAAACAATCTATTCCTACAACTAAAAACATTAGAGAACCGTAAGAAAAGCCCATAGTATATATAAGGAAAGAAATAATAAAGATCAAAGTGGAAATAAATGTCTTAGAGACTAAAAAAATAATACAAAATATCAATGAAACCAAGAACAATTTCTTTGAAATGATAAGCAATATTGATGATCCCTTAGCCATATGCTTCAAGAAATAAAGAGCGAGGACTCAGGTAAACAAATTCCTAAATTAAAGAAGAAAAATAACAGCTGACAAAATGAAAATACAGAAGATTGTAAAAGAAAATACTATGAACAACTATATGCCAACAAGCTGGCCAAAGTAGATGAAATAGACAAATTCCTTAAAAAAAAATACAATCTTCCAAAATTCAATCTGGAAAAATAAGAAAACCTGAATAAACCAATAACAACTGATGAAATTGAAGAAGTAATAATAAAAAAAAACACAATCCTGCCCTAGCTGTTTTGGCTCAATGGATAGTGTCAGCCTGCTGACTGAGGAGGCTCAGATTCAATTTTGGTTAAGGGCACATGCCCAGGTTGCAGGCTCTATCCCCACTAGGAGGCATGCAGGAGGCAGCCAATCAGTGATTCTCTCATCAATGATGTTTCTCTCTCTCCCTCCCTCTCCCTTCCTCACTAAAATAAGTAAAATGTATTTTTAAAAAATCCCCAACAAACAAAAGCCCTGATCTGAATGGCTTTGCAAGGGAATTTTACCAAATTTACAAAGAACATCTGGCCTCCTCAAAAATTCCAAAAATCTAAGAGGAATAGATATTTCAAAACTCTTTCTATGAGGCAAACATTATCCTAATTGCCAGATAAAGACATTACAAGGAAGAAAAATTATAGGCCAATATCCCTGATGAACATAGATGCTAAGATCTTCAAATATTAGCAAATCAGATCCAGCAATATATTAAAAAAGGTCATAAACCATGACCAAGTGGGTCTTATTCCAGGGATCCAAGTCTAGTACAATATTAGCAAATAAATAAATGTGATACATCACATAAACAAAATGAAATTCAAAAATTACATTATCAAATAGATAGACAAAGCTTGACATAATTTTGGTAAAAACTCTCAAAGTGAACATAGAGGCATCATATATCAACATAATAAAGGCCATTTCTAACAAACCTACAGCCAATATTATATTTAATAGGCAAAAACTAAAACTATTACCACTGATAATAAAAACCAGACAGAGAGGTACGCTTTGACCACTCTTATTCAACACAGTACTGGGAGTTATAGCCACAATGTTCAAACAAGAAGAAGAAACAAAAGGCATCCAAATTGAAAAGGAACAGGTAAAACTCATTTGCAGATGACAAGATATTATGCATAAAAACCCCTAGAGATTCCAAAGGGTCAAAAAATGTTTAATTTTTTTATCAGAAGAATTGATAGTTTCTTTGAAATAAACCTTTATTGTTCAGATTATTACATTGTTCCTCTTTTTCAACCCCAAAGCTCCCTGTATCCAGCTCCAACCGCTCCCCCTGCCCTTATCATCCCTCGCACTGTCCTCATCCATAGATGTACAATTTTTGTCCAGTCTCTCTCTGCAGCCCCCTCAATACATTCCCTCTGAGAATTGAAAGTCCACTCCCTTTCTATGTCCCTCATTCTATTCCATTCATCAGTTTATTCTGTTCCTAAGATTTTTTATTCATTTGACCTTTAGATTCTCTTATTGGTAGATATGTAATTGTTCATAATTGTTATCTTTACGTTTTTAATCTTCTTCCTCTTCTTAAAGAATACCTTTCAGCATTTCATATAATACTGGTTTGGAGTTGATGAACTCCTTTAGCTTTTTCTTATTTGTGAAGCTCTTTATCTGCCCTTCAATTCTGAATGATAGCTTTGCTGGATAGAGTATTCTTGGTTGTAGGTTCTTGCTATTCATTACGTTGAATATTTCTTGCCACTCCTGTCTGGCCTGCATCGTTTCTGTTGAGAAATCAGCTGACAGTCGTATGGGTGCTCCCTTGTAGGTAATAAACTGTTTTTCTCTTGCAGCTTTTAATATTCTCTCTTTGTCTTTTGCTCTTGGTATTTTAATGATGATGTGTCTTGGTGTAGTCCACTTTGGATTCCTTTTATATGGGGTTCTGTGTGCTTCCTGGACTTGTAAGTCTATTTCTTTCATCAGATGTGGGAAGTTTTCAGTCATTATTTCTTTAAATAGGTTTTCAGTATCTTGCTCTCTCTCTTCTGGCACTCCTACAATTCTGATGTTGGTACGTTTGAAGCTCTCCCAGAGTCTCCTTACACATCTTCACATTTTGGGATTCTTTTCTCTTCTTGCTTTCCCAGTTGAGTGTTTTCTGGTATTTTATATTTCAAGTTTTTTACTTGATTCTTGCCATTCTCTAGTCTGCTGTTAGGACTATGTATAATATTTTTTACTTCAGTCAGTTTATGTTTAATTTCTAATTCCATCTCTAGTTGGTTCTTTTTCATCTCCTCTTGGGTCTCGCTAATTTTACCCAACTTGTATATGATATTTTTGATAAACCTTATAAGTGTGGTTTTGAACTCGATATCCAGTCTTTTTTTTTTCCTCCATTTCTTTTGTTTGTGATCCCTTCCCTTGTCTCGGCATTTTCACTATGCCGGGAAACCTTCTTTGTTGAATTCAGCCTTATGATAGCAGGCTTGCAAAATCGAACAAGCCTCTGTTGAGCTTGGGATGGGTGGAGTCTCAGGGCTTAAGGGACTGCCTTGCCTTCCAGTCAGCCCCACCCTCCCCGGCACCTGAGTCTAACGTGACTGGGTAATCTCTGGAGCGGTCCTTGTGTGCACGCACCCACAGTGCCTCCAGACCTTTCCAGCTCCCCTGGGCTCCAGGACCACACGAGTCTAGGTCTCCAGGGTTTTGCCCGAAACAGGGGCCCAGTGGACTCAGAAGTGGCACAATTGGGAGGGTCTGTCTCCCGCCCATTCTCGAAAGCAAGGGGCACAATCAGCAATCTGTCCTTTGCGCAGTGCCGTGCGCGCTGCCACCAGCCCTCGGATCTTTTGCAACTCTCCTAAATTTCCATGCACCTCTCCCTTTTCACAGTCCAAACTCCCCCCATATGAGTTTCGGCTGGATCTGGGGTTTAGTGTTGTAAGAGAAGGGGTTCAATGATGTTGGAAGTTTCCGTTTCCCTCCCGCCAGAGAAAGCCAGCCAGGTACTCCGGCACCCCCTCTTTCAGCGCGCGCGTCTCCATACCTCAGCTTTTTGCAGTTCCTCTGGGTTTCTGTGAGCCCCTCTCTTTCCTTCTAGCTGTAGAACTTTCACTCAGCCAGCTTTCTTGTGGTTCTGGATGATGTCCATTCTGTGTTTTAGTTGTAGTTTTGAAATTGTTGTGCGAGGCAGCAGTGTAGGTGTTTACCTATGCCGCCATCTTGGATTGTCCTGTAGTTAAGTCTTGATTGTTGTTGGTATCACTGGGGGGAATTGACCTCCAAGCCAATTGGTTGTGAGGATCAGCTGTGTTTATACTGGGAGAATCTCTGTGCTGGAGTCAGCCTTATGATACAAGACTTGCAAAATTGCAAAAGCTTCTCTGTTTTGCTTGGATGGGGTGGAGTCTCATGGCTGAGCAGACAGCCTTGGTTTCCTGTCATCCCTGCCCTATGAGACCTCTGGGAGTCCCTTGGTAATCGTTGCAGCTCTCTCTGTGCTCTCTCTCTCTCTCCCTCGCGAGTGCACATGTGCACAAGCGTGCATCTCCA
Source organism: Lasiurus borealis (assembly GCA_004026805.1). Lineage (NCBI taxonomy): Eukaryota > Metazoa > Chordata > Mammalia > Chiroptera > Vespertilionidae > Lasiurus > Lasiurus borealis. Next base: position 35,435 of record PVJN01005392.1, on the reverse strand, counting down.
GATCTGTGCCTTTCACACACGCCTCCAGACCTCTGCCTTTCTTGCTCCCCTGAGTTTCCGTGTGCTCTTAGGACCTGCATGAGTCTGGGTCCCCAGGGTCTTGCCCAAAATTGGGGTTCAGTGCAGTTGGAAGTAGATTTTAACACAGTTGGGAGGTTCTGTTTTCCTCCCTCTAGAGAAAGCCAGCGGCAATATCAGCAGTCAGCCTTCTGTGTGATTCCTTGTGTTCATGCCCTCCAAACCTCTGCCTTTTTGCATCTCCCCTAAGTTTCCATGCACTCCTCCCTTTTCACAACAATCCAGACTCCCCCCAGTATGAGTCTTGCCTGGAACTAGGGTTTAATGCTATCAGATCTGGGGTTCAGTGCAGTCAGGAATTTCAGTTTCCTTCCCACTAGTGGAAACCAGCAGGCACTCCGCCACCAATCCTCTCTATGTGTGTGTCTCCATACCTCAGCTTTTTGCAGCTCTTCTGAGACTCCATGAGCCCCTCTCTTTCCTTCTAGTTGTAGAATTTCCACTCAGCCAGCTTTCCTGTGGTTCTGGATGATGCCCATTCTGACTTTTAGTTGTAGTTTTGAAATTGTTAGGCAAGGCAGCAGTTTAGGTGTTCACCTATGCCGCTATCTTGGTTTCTCCAAAAATGATTAACTTTAATAAATGAATTCACCATTACAGCAGGTTGCAAATTAATACCCAAAAATCCATGGCATTTTTATACATCACTAATGAAATCTCAGAAAGAGGAACTAAACAAACTTTCTCATTTACCATTTCAACAAAACAATCAAGATATTTAGGAATAAACTTAACCAAGAAGGTAAAAGACTTATACTTGAAAAAGTACAGGACATTGCAAAAATAGATAAAGATATAAACAAATGGAAGAATATATTGTGTTAATGGAATGGTAAAATTAACACAATTAAAATGTCCATTCTAAACAAAGAAATACACAGATTCAATGCAATCCCTATTAAAATACTAACAGCATATTTCACAGATCTAATACAAATATTCCAAAATTACATATGGAATCAAAAAAGGCCCCAAATAGCCACATCAATATTGAGAAAGAAGAACAAAGTTGGAGTAACACAATTATGGATATCAAGTTATACTATATAGCCACTATAATCAAAACAGTCTGGTACTGGCACAAGAATAGGCATAGTGGTCAATGGAACAGAACAGATACCCCAGAAATTGAGTCAAGCTATTATAGTTAATTAATATTTGACAGAAGAGTCCAGAGAATACAATGGAGTCAAGGAAGTACCTTCAATAAATGGTTTTGGAAAAATTGGACAGATACATGCATGAAAGGAAACTAGACCACCAACTTATCTGATATACAAGAATAAACTTAAAATGGATTAACTTAAATGCAAGTTTTGAAACTATAAGGTTCCTAGAAGAAACCATGGACAGTAAAATCTCAGACATCTCTCATAGCAATGTTTATGGATACATCTCTTAGAGCAAAAGAAACTAAGGAGAAAATAACCAAATGGGACTCCATTAAAATAAAAACCTTCTGCAAAGCAAATAATACATCAATAAAATGAAAAGAAGGTCCACTGAATGGGAGAACTTATTTTTCAATGATAAATATCATAAGGACTTAATATACAAAATATATAAGGAACTCATAGGACTTAACAAAAGGAAGACAAACAATTCATTAAAAAATGGGCAAAGGACCTAAATAGACAATTGTCCAAACTTTATACACAGGATTAAAAATCAGAGCAGAATAGGAGGATGCTGCATGGACATGCTGCTAGGAACAAGCTGGAATTACAACTGAAATACAGAAAGGCTTCCTGAATAATCAACAGAAAACTCAGAGGAGAGAACCCTGATACCCAAGGAGACTGGTAGGAAGGGCAAGGGAGTGAAAGGACTGGCTGGGCATCCACCAATAGCAACTGAAGTCCCAGATAGATACCTCAGCTGTGGGGTTGGGGGGTGCCACTGAGTATTCTGGGATCTAATCCCTAAGCTAGGCTTCCCAGAAGAGAGCACCAAAACTGAGGAGGATACCCACATAACATCTAGCTGTAAAAAGCAGTGAGTTGCTGTCTGCCAGGGAGTGACAACTGAAAGTTCAGGCACATTCTTTTTTAAAAAAAATATATTTTATTGATTTTTTACAGAGAGGAAAGGAGAGGGATAGAGAGTTAGAAACATTGATGAGAGAGAGACATCAATCAGCTGCCTCCTGCATGCCCCTACTGGGGATGTGCCCGCAACCAAGATACATGCCCTTGACAAGAATTGAACCTCGGACCTTTCAGTTCGCATTCCAACACTCTTTCCACTGAGCCAAACCGGTTTCAGCTCAGGCACACTCTTAAAGGCCCACATACAAAACTTCCCTGCAGAGCCACCCACCTTATGCTGTGGCAGAGGGAGGGTTAAATGGACTGGAGCTAATGAGAGCAGAACCCAGAACTGGGAACTTGGGTAGAACTCAGAAGGCAAACACCCCAAGTTTCCTGGGCTGAGTCATTCCCTCACACAGCAGAGGACATCTTTCCCACCTAGATTTCTGCCTTGCCTGACACCCTATAAGAGAACACTTTGCCCTGAAGCCATTTAAGGGATTACAAATAACAATTAGATTCCAGGCTGAAGCATCTGCCCTATCCAGTTGAAAAAACTCTTGCCACACCTGAGGACAATTCTCCAGGGAAATTAAAGTTTTAATCTTATTAATCTGTAGACAGAGGTGGTCTCTGCGGCCTTTGAGTCTTTGCCTGATCCAATTAGTCATAAACAGCCTTTAACACAGTCCCACACTAGAGATTGAGAGGTGTAGAAGATCTACCTAATTCATAGTCACAAACCCAAACAGACAACCTAAATGAGGAAAAAAAGAAAGAACCCTCAAATGGAAGAACTAGCAAATTATCTAGAAGAAGAGATAAATGAAGCAGAAATAAGAAATTTATCTGAAACAGAGTTCAGAGTAATGATGTTAAAAATGTTCAACAGTATGAAAAACTATAGTAACTAGGAAAAAGTATAATCAGAGATTTAAAAAATGACATACGCAAATAAAGAGTACATTGGAAGGAATACACAGCTGATTAGGGGAAGTTTAGAATTGAATCAGTAAATTAGAAGACAAGGTTGAGGGAAAAATCACTCAATTAGAGAATCAAAAAGAAAAAAAAACAATAAAAAAACACACAAGAGGACAGCTTAAGGGAGTTGTGGGACAATGTGAAATGTAACAATATTAGAATTGTGGTGTGCCAGAAGAGACAGAAAGGGAGAAAGGAATAGAGATGTTTGAAGAAATAATGGTAGAAAACTTCCCAAACCTGGTAAAGGGGAAAGTCACATAAGTTTAGGAGGCACAGAGAACCCAAAACAAGAAGAACCCAAAGAGATATGTGCCCAGACACGTCATAATTAAAATACCAAAAATGAAAGACAAAGAGATAATCTTAAAGGCAGCAAGAGAAAAGAAAACTGTAACCTGCAAAGGAGCTCCCATTAGGCTGACACCTTATTTCTCATCAGAAACTCTACAGGCCAGAAGGGAATGTCTTGAAGTACTCAAGGTAATGGAAAATAAGGATCTGAGACCAAGATTACTATATCCAGCAAGGCTATCATTCAAAATAGATGGTGAAATAAAGAGTTTCCTGGACAAAATGGCTAAAGGAGTTAATCACCATCAAGCCAGCATTACAAGATATGCTAAATGAACTGTTGTAAGGAATTGTTGAGAAGAAACAGAGAGAGAAACATAGCCATACAGATTTAAAATGGCTATAAATAAGTGCCTTTCAATAATAACCTATATCTAAATGGATTAAATGTTCCAATCAAAAGATGTAGGGAAGTTGAATGGATACAAAATCATGACCCAACTACATGCTATCTACAAGAGACCCACCTCAAAACAAAAGAATCACACAAGATGAAAATGCAAGGATGGAAAAAATTTTCCATGCAAATAAAAAAGGAGAAAATTCTGGAAAAACAATACTCCCATCTGACAAAATAGTCTTTAAAATTAAGGCCATCACAAGAGATAACAAAGGTCACTACATATGACTAAAGGGATAGATCCAACAAGAGCATATAACCCTGGTAAACATTTATGCACCCAATATAGGAACACCTAAATATATAAAAAAAGCTTCTAGAGCAGTTGTTCTCAACCTTTCTAATGCCGCAACCCTTTAATATAGTTAGTCATTTTGGGGTGACCCCCAACCATAAAATTATTTTTGTTGCTACTTCATAACTTCATTTTGCTACTCTTATGAATCATAATGTAAATATCTGTGATTTCCGATGGTCTTAGGTGACCCTGCTAGTGTTTCTCAACTGCTGCTGTAGAGCCTAAGACCATCGGAAATAACAGGTTGAGAATCGCTAGCAGGGTCAACTAAGACCATCGGAAATGACAGATATTTACATTATGATTCATAAGAGTAGGAAAATGAGTTATGAAGTAGCAACAAAAATAATTTTATGGTTGGGGATCACCCCAACATGAAGAACTATATTAAAGGGTCGTGGCATTAGAAAGGTTGAGAACCACTGTCTAGAGGACTTTAACAGAGAAATTGACAACAATAGACATAGCATGGGACTTTAACACCCCTCTGACTTCCCTGCACAGACCTTCCAGACAAAAAAGTAACAAGGAAACAGACCTCAAAGGACACACTAGATCAGATAGATTTAATAGACAATTGTAGAACACTAAGGGCCCAGTGCACAAAATTCATGTACTGGTAAGGTCCCTAGTGCCTGGTGTCAGCAGGAGACAAGGGGAAGGGAGTGAGTACCTGAAACTCCCATTTGACACAACAATCCCACTTCTAGGACTATATTTCAAGAAATCAGAGACACCATTCAAAAAGGATATATGCACCCCTATGTTCACAGCAGCACAATTTACAATAGCTAAGACATGGAAACAGCCTAAGTGCTCATAAGCAGATGAGTGGATTAGAAAACTGTGCTATATCTACACAATGGAATACTTCCATGATATAAAAAAGAAGAAATTCCTATCATTTGCAACAGCATGGATGGACCTGAAGAGCAGCATGCTAAGTGATATGAGCCAGTTAGAGAAAGATGAATATCATATGTTCTCACTCATTTGTGGAATATAATGAACAAAATAAAATGATGATAAAAAATAGAGCCAGAGGGGAAAATATACTAGAATATTATAGAAGTAATCATATTATTTGAAGATTTTTTAATATTTCCTACAACTTTTGTGATACCATACTATTTTAGTACAGTTTTGGTAATATTATCATACTTAAAATCCTTTATTCTTGAAATATTAATGTTTATTGCATATAATATTATTGTATGTAAGATCATTTTTCTCAAATAATTGGTATTTATTGCATGTAACATCATATTTAAAATTGTTCTTCTTGATATATTAATGTTTATTGTATGTAACATTATTATACTTAAGATCCCTTTGCTTGAAATACTAAGGCTTATTGCATGTAACATTATATTTAAAATCATTTTTCTTGAAATAAAAAGAAACTGAAAAAGCAAAGTGTATAAACAGATGGTCAAGAGACATGAAAAAATGCTCAATATCACTGATCATCAGAATTAAAATGACAATGAGATATCACACCTCACACCTGTCAGAATGGCTACCACCTTGGCCTGAAGACATTTAAGAGATTATAAAAAAGCAATTAGATTCCAGGCTAAAGCATCTGCCCCATCCTGTTGAAAACACTCTCGCCACACCTAAGGACAATTCCCTGGGGCAATTAAAGTTTTAATCTTATTAATCTGTAGACTGAAGTGGTCTCTGCAGGCTTTGAGTCTCTGCCTGATCCAATTAGTCAAAAATAGCCTTTAACACTATCCCACACTAAAGATTGAGAGGTATAGAGGATCTACCTAATCCATAGTCACAAAACCAAACAGACAACTAAAATGTGGAGAACCAGGAAACTTAATACATTGCTGGTGGGAATGCAGACTGTTGCAGTCATTATGAGAAACAATATAAAGTATCCATAAAAAATTGAATATGGAACTGCCATTTGACCCAGAGATCCTACTTAGGAATAGGAATATATCCTAAGAAACCTGAAACACAAATGAGAAATGATGTATCTACCCCTATGTTCACAGTAGCACATATTACAATTTCTACTAAAAGAATCCAAGTTACCATTAGTAGATGAGTGGCTTAAAAAAACAGTGGTACATTTACATCATGAAATACTATGAATCAGAAAAGTAGGAACTGTTGCCCTTTCCAACGGCATGCATGGATCTGGAGATTATTAAGCCAAACAAAATAAGTAAAGTATAGACAGAAAAATATGCCATGATTTCATTTATATTTGTTTTTATTTATTTTTTTAAATATTTTATTGATTTTTCACAGAGAGGAAGAGAGAGGGATAGAAAATCAGAAACATCGATGAGAGAGAGACATCGACCAGCCACCTCCTGCACACCCCCACACTGGGGATGTGCCTGCAAGCGAGGTATATGCCCACGACCAGAATTGAACCTGGGACCTTTCAGTCCACAGGCCAATGCTCTATCCACTGAGCCAAACCGGTCTCGGCTCACTTATATTTGAAGTCAATGAATAAAATAAACTGATGAACATAGTAGGTCCAGAAAAATGGATCTATGAAACAGAATGATCTCAGAGAGATGGCAGCTGGAGGATACAGTAAGAGATTAACCAAAGAACATATATACATAAATTCATAAGCCATGGACCAAGGCAATCTTATATTAGAGATCTAGAATGGGGCAGGGTCTTGGTGGTGGGGTCCAATGAGGTGAAAATGGAGGACAGCTTTAATGCTGTCAACAATAAATAAATTGTTTAAATGTCAAGAGGAGTGTCACAAGAAAATGATAAGCAAATAATGGTTGTATAAAAAGGCAATATTTCAACATGATCTATTGAATAAGACAATAGAAACTTCAAAGAAAGGTTTCCAAATGAATGTAATTATAACATACTCTGATTCATGTAAGCATATGATAGATCATTTGAGTACTTTTTAACATATCTCAGAAAGATTTTATTAGGTGCATAGGAAATTAAGCAAATATTAAAAAGGAATTTAAAAGACAAAGCAAAAAGATCCAATTATGTAACAAATAAAACAATAACAATGCAACCTGACTCAGCAGTAAAATGTAAATGCTATCCATTTACTTAATCAACATTTGTGATATAAATGACTCTGAAGATAAATTAAAGAAAATATAAGAAAGACAAATCCTCACAGATCACAAAGTTATAAATACAGTGGTACCTGGAGATACGAGTGCCCTAACATACGAGATTTTTGAGATACGAGCCATAGAGCGAACAATTTTTTGCTTTGAAATACGAACAACATTTGTGATACCATTAATTTCGCGGATTGGCTGGCTGCACACGACCCACCAGTTTATCGTGACTCTAGCGTCTCATGGTGCCCACGCCTCATTCAGTGTGCTTGTTTACCTCCTTGTCGAAGCATCTTTTGTACATTTATATACTTTATCACATTTCTTTTTATAACCATGGGTCCGAAGAAAGTGAGTGGAAAGGTCAGTGCTCAGAAGAGGATGATGTCAATTGAATTAAAACGTGAAATCATAGAAAAATATGAGCAAGGTGTGTGAATGGCTGACTTGGCGAGGCAGTACGGGCATAGTACTTCAACGATATGCACTATGCTTAAACAGAAGGAGTCGATAAAGGGTATAACGCCAGCTAAGGGCATTACAATAATTTCTAAGCTCCGTAGCTCTCTCCATGAAAAGCTGGAGAATCTACTGATGGTATGGGTGATGGAGAAGCAGCTTAAAGGCAGCTTAAAGGAGATAGATTAACACAGGGCATCATATGTGAGAAGGCGCGAGCGATTTACAGTGATTTGCTGGAGTGGTGATTTGCACTTCCACGGATGGACAAAGCATCCAAAGACTCATTTAAAGCCAGTAGAGGCTGGTTTGATAACTTCAGGAAAAGGTCCTGCATTCACTCCATCATCGGGCATGGTAAGGCAGAAGTTTGGATGTGAAGGCAGCTGAGGATTACCTCAAAACTTTTTCGGAACTGATAGAAGACAAAGGATATATCCCCCAGTAAGTCTTCAACTGTGACGAGACAGGGCTTTTCTGGAAGAAGATGCTGAACAGGATTTATATAACGGCAGAGGAGAAGGCAATGCCAGGCCACAGACCCATGAAGGATAGGCTAACTCGCACTGTGCGCCGATGCGAGTGGTGACTGCAAGATCAAGCCTCTGCTCGTATGCCATTCAGAAAACCCCAGAGTCTTCAAGTCACATAAGATTTTAAAAGATAAACTGCAAGTTATGTGGAGGGCAAACCCGAAGGCATGGGTCACCAGGCAGTTCTTTGTGGAGTGGGTAAACCTGGTTTTCAGCCCTTCTGTTAAGAAATATCTACAGGAAAACAACCTAACCATTCAAGCCCTGCTCGTCCTCGACAATGCTCCTGCTCACCCACCGAACCTCGAAGATGAACTCCTCGAAGAGTTCAAGTGTATAAAGGTTGTCTACCTACCTCCCAACACCACTCCTATCTGCAGCCCATGGATCAGTAGGTGATTTCTAATTTAAAAATGCTGTACATCAAGCACCTGTTCTGGCGCTGCTTTGAGGTGATGGAGAACACAAACTTCACCCTTCAAGAGTTCTGGAAGAACCACTTTAACATCGTGATATGCCTCAGAATTAGTGATTAGGCATGGCTGGGTAATACAAAGAGGACTTTGACCTCTGCATGGAAGAATCTGTGGCCTGAGGCCGTAGCTGAAAGGACCTTCAAAGGATTCGAACCAGAGGTGCCAGTGGAGGAGGAGATAGTGTCTCTGGGAAAATCTATGGGCCTGGAAGTGGATGAGAGAGACATGAATGAGCTCATTGAGGAGCACTCTCTGGAACTCACCACGGAGGAGTTACAAGAGTTGCAGTCTCAGCAACTTGCGGAGGTTCTCCAAGAAATTGGTTTCGAGGAGGAGCCAGAGGTGGAGGAGATCTCTACAAGTGAGATAAAGGAGATCTTAGGAATGTGGGAGAGGGTGTCACACTTCATGGAAAAGAAACACCCCGAAAAAGTTGCTACTGGTCGTGCATCGGAACTGTTCAATGAAACTTGCCTCACCCATTTCAGAAACATTCTGAAAGGGAGGAAGAGGCAAACCTCATTGGACACGTTTTTTTGAAATCAGCCAAAAATGCAAAGACCAGTAGCAATTAAGTTCAGTGAAGATTAGTTAAGTTACATTCAGTTTAGGGATAAAGTGTAGCATTAAGAGTGTAACAAGTAGGTAAATACACTTTATAAAACCAGTTTATTCCTTTACATTCTCTTTTATTATGTTATTATGCAATATTTGTCATTTATAAATACATTTTTCTTATTCAAAAACACGTAACAAGAACAACTGGGGTGGCACTTTGGGGGCTGGAACAGATTAACAGCATTTCAATAGGGAAATTTGCTTTGAGATACAAGCAACTTGATATACGAGCAAGGTTATGGAACGAATTAAACTCGTATCTCAAGGTACCATTGTAATATCAAAATGATAAATCAAAAAATAAAAGAATAAGTATATTTTTTAAGAAATATGGAGGTAAATTCACAAAATAGTTTTTAAGAAAATCAAAGTCTGGGGAAAAGAACTTGCAAGAAAAAATGGGACAGCAAATCCTTTGCTTTGTAATCAATCTTTTAGGACTATTTGACTTCTAAGTACAGTGGTACCTCGAGATACAAGTTTAATTTGTTCCGTAACCTTAAGGCATGGGAAACTATGAGACACTTGAGTAGCGGTAAACTGGTGGGTCATGTGCAGCTGGTCAATCCGCGCAATTACTTGTATCACAAATCATATCTCATATTTCAAAGCAAAAATGGCTCGCTTGATGACTCGTATCTCAAAAATCTCGTATGTTAGGGCACTCGTATCTCGAGGTACCACTGTACATATATTTATACTTAAGTTGAGTAGGAGTATTAATTTTTTTTTCTAAAATTGTGAAAATTTTCAAACACTCTGAGTAAATTTGAAAGAATTTTTATAGTGAAGAGCTGTATATTCAACACCCAGATTCTGCCACGACATTTACTGCTCTCGAATATCTATCCACCTACCCATTGCTGTTTCCATCCAAAATGTATCTTCTTTTTGATGCACTTTAAAGTAAATTGCAAACATCAGTATACACTTCCCCTTATATATTTCAATATATATATATATCATACCTAATGATAGACAAACATGTAAATTGACCATGCCTCCACTATGCCCACAGCCAATTAGAGTGAGTATGCTGGTTCCACCTCTTCACAGGCCCCAAACCTTGGCCAGAGGCTTATAGCCTGGGCAGGGATGGAGCCCACAATTGGAGGGAGCTGGCAGGCCCCTGCCCAGGTCCCAAACCTCAGCCAAAGGCTTGTGACCTAGGCAGGGATGGAGCCAGCGATAGGAGGGGGCAAGGGCAGAGTGGGCAATTGGAGGGAGCTGGGGGATCCCTACCCAAGCCCAAAGCTTTAGGCCTTGGCAGGGGTGGAGCTGGAGATCAGAGGCTATAGTTGTGAACTGCAGAGGAAACACCTTTTCTGACTACTCATTGGCTAAGCTCCCTGTATGTCAATGGTAATATTCATAGTAACTAGGGTATAAACAACAAAAAAGGTGATCTAGGGCTTTTCCACCACACTCCTGGAGAAAAAAAAGAGGGTCCGCTGCTGGAGGGCTAAAAAATGTCATATCCTACCCTGGCTGGTTTGGTTCAGTGGATAATGCCTAGGCTTGCTGACGGCAGGGTCCTGGTTCAATTCTGATCAAGGGCATGTACCTAGGTTGCAGGTTCCTCCCTGGCTGGGGCCCAGGTCAGGGTGCATGCAAGAGGCAACCAGTTAAAGTTTTCCTTTCACTTTGATATTTCTCTCTGTGTTTCTCTTTCTCTTCCACATTCTATAAAAATCAATGGAAACATATCCTCAGGTGAGAATAAGGAAGGAAGGAAGGAAGGAAGGAAGGAAGGAAGGAAGGAAGGAAGGAAGGAAGGAAGGAAGGAAGGAAGAGAGAGAGGAGGGGGGAGGGGGGAGGGAGGGAGGGAAAGAAGAAAGAAATGTCTTATCCTATTAAAGACACATCTTGAAAATGCCTAGAGAAAGTTGTCATTTTTTCATGGTGAAGGGACTGGAGTCCATGTTGATGAAAACACCTTGGTGGCTGTGGTGACTGGCAGTGACTGGCAGTGACTGCAGCAGTGGGGTGATAGGCTGGTGCCTTTCCCTGATCAGCCTGGTCACCTCCTACAAAGGGAGGACAGACTGCAGCTTAAGTCCACTCTCCATGGGGAGCAGGCCTAAGCCATCAACAAGACATCCCCTGAGGCCTCCATTTATATATATAAATGTTTTGGAAAAAAATTTTAAAGAAATAAAATATCAAGCAAATTAATAGAGATCTCCCTCTTGCCTAAGAAGCTTGCAGTAGCAAACATATTTTTCTGACCTAACATTTAGTTAGAAACATGTGAATAATTTGAATGTCACAATGCAAATTGCTGACAAATTTTAATGGAATTTTATGGTTATTTAATCATTCAAAAGTATCTAAATTAATGCAAATTTACAACATGCTCAGCCAAAGAGTGCTTAAACAGTGATACTTTTATGCCTGTAATTTAACAGACAGTGCTAAATCTAGCATATTCCTTGAAATCCTTCCATGACTTAGTGACAATGCCCCGATCCATAAATCACATCCTTACCAAAACCAACAACTAAATCAGTAATTTAAAATTTCATTAAATTTTATTAATTTTATTAAGTTCTGATGGCTGTCAGCATACAGCACATTAAAGACAGGAGATAACAAAGAAAATTAAGTAGGATAGCCTACTTAATTTTGAAGTGGTTCCATCAAATTTCTTATAGAGAAGAGATGCAAGCCTCAGAGCTGGATTTCCCCATTCCTTTCAAGTTAATTAAATGTTTGAGAACATTTTTCAGTAAATGAAAATTTTCAAAAAACAATATATGAGGTCAAGGAGGAAGCAAGATGGAAGCCAGAAGGAGAACAGTGAGGTAGAGTATGAGAGAGTGAGGGTCCAAAAGGGAAGTGTATGGATGTGTGTGAGTGAAGAATAGTAAAATCCTGCAGGACTTTCGGGGGCAAGCAGACCAGGCTCTCTTAGACAGGGAGCCCTGCTACTGCTGCAAACACACCCAGGTAGCCGACAATGGCACAGAAACTATATGTGCTGTATGCTGACAGCCATCAGAAACTATGCCATCTTAAAGGGAAAAGTTACTGTCACTAGAAGCCCAGCCTCACTATAACCCAGACTGACCTCAGATGCACACCAGGACCCTACAGTCACTCTGTCCAAACACCTACTGCCACAGCTGCAGATCCACAAACACTGAGACTCCAGCCATCCTCACCACAAACATGTCATAATTACAATGGCAAACATTAATGACAGAGAGAATCTTACAGGCTGCAAGAGAGAGACAAAGAGTTACCTACAAAGGATCTCCCATTAGACTCTCAAATCTATTCTCAACAGAAACACATCAAGCCAGAAGGGAATGGAATGAAGTATACAAAGTGATACAAAGCAAGGGACTTAATCCAAGAATACTATACCCAGCAAGGCTATCATTCAAAATTGAAGGAGAAATTAGGAGCTTTGCAGATAAAAAAAAAAAAAAGTTAAGGGTATTTATCACTTCATCACTTCCAAGCCAGCAATGTGAGAAATGCTAAAGGGTCTGCTGTAAAAAGAAAAAAAAAATAGAAAGGGGAAAAGAAACATAGACATAAAGAATACAAATGGCTACAAACAAGTACCTATCAATAATAACTTAAAATGCAAATGTTCCAATCAAAAGACATAGAATGGCTGAATGGATAAGAAAACATAACCAATATATATGCTATCTACAAGAGATCCACCTCAGAACAAGAGACTCACACAGACTCAAACTGAAGGGACAGAAAAATATTTTTCAGGCAAATGAAAATTTATAAAAAAGCTGGGAAAGCAATACTTATATCTGACAAAATAGACTTCAAAGGGAAGTCCATACAAGAGACAAGGAAGGCCACTTCATAATACTACAGGGGCTGATAACACAAGAGGATATAACTCTGGTAAACATATATGCACCCAATGCAGGCACACCCAAATACATTAAAAAAAAAAATCCCTCTGAAAGATATCAAAGGAGAGATCAACAGCCCACAATCATAGAAGGGGACTTTAATACCTCATTGACAACAGAGAATAAATTATTTAGAAAAAAGGTTTAAGCAAAGAAATAACAACCCTAAATAATGCATTGGATCAGATAGACTTAATCAATAGCTTTGACCCCAAAGCTACAGAATATACATTCTTCTCAAATGCACATGAGAAATTTTCAAGGACAGACCACATATAAAGACACTGTCAAAGTCTCACCAAATTCAAAAAACTGAAATCGTATCAAGTATTTTCTCAGACCACATGGCATAATATTAGAAATAAACTAAAATAAAAACAATCACAAAAATTCAAACACTTGGAGACTAAATAGCATGTCATTAAACAATGATTGGCTTAACAAAGAGATCAAAGAAGGAAAAAAAATACCTTTGAAACAAATGACAATGAAAACACAACAATCCAAAATCTATGGGACATAGTGAAAGCAATACTGAGAGGGAAGTTCATAGAGGTACAACCCTATTGAAAAGCAAAGCAAAGGAAATAAAAACTTATAATAAATTATCTACCTCTACAACTTAAAGAATTAGAAAAAGAGCAACCAGAAAAGCCCCAGAGTAAGTAGAAGAAATGAAATAATAGAGATCAGAGTGGAAATAAATAACATTGAGACAAAAACAAACAAACAAAAAAAACAACAGAAAAGATCAATGAAACCAAGAGCTAGTTCTTTGAAAGGATAAAAAATAAATTGATGAGCCCTCTAGCCAGGCTCACCAAGATGCAAAGAGAAAGGATCCAAATACACAAAATCAGAAATAAAAGAGGTAGAGTAACAACAGACTCCATAGAAATACAAAGGATTGTTAAAAAAAAAAAAAATACAATAACAACACTATTCCAACAAACTGGTCAACCTAGAAGAAATGGACATATTCCTAGAAAAATATGATCTTGCAAAACTCAATCAGAAAGAATTTTAAAAAATCTGAATAGGCTGATGGAGGAAATTAAAGCAATAATAATAATAATAATAAACTTACAGCAAACAAAAGCCCTGGACCAGATGGCTTCTCAGGGGAGTTTTACTTAATCTCCTCAGACTACTAGTATTTCAAATAATTCAAGAGGAAGGAATACTTTCAATCTCTTTCTATGAAGCCACAATTACCCTAATAACAAAACCAGATAAAGACACTACAAAGAAAAAGAATTACAGGATAATATCCTTGATGAATATACTAGTAGATGCTAACACCCTCAACAATATCCTAGCAAATCGGATCCAGCATTACATTAAAAAGATCATACACCATGACCAATTGGGGTTTATTCCAAGGATGGAAGCATGGTATAGTATCCACAAATCAATAAACTTGAGACATCATATAAACAAATTGAGAGATAGAAACCATATATTCATATCCACAATGCAGAAAAAGCATTTGACAAAATCCAGCACCCTTTCTTGATAAAAACTATCAGCAAGGTGGGAATAGAGGGATTATGCCTCAATATAATAAAAGCCATATATGACAAACCTACAGACAACATCATGTTCAATGGGCAAAAACTAAAACCATTTCCCCTAAGAACAGGAACAAGACAGGGATGTCCACTTTCACCACCACAGCGATTAGATAAGAAGACAAAATAAAAGGCATCCAAACTGAAAAAAGAAGTAAAACTCATTATTGACAAATGACATGACATGGCACATAGAAAACCTTAAAGACTCCACAAAAACACTACTAGACTTAATAAATTTTGCAATGTAGCAGGATACAAAAGTAACCAACCAAAAATCTATGGCTTTCTTATACAGCAATAATGAACTCACATTTCCCATTACACCAAAAAAATTAAATAAAGGAGGTAAAAGACCTGTAGTTGGAAAACTACAGGACATTGAAGAAGAGATAGAGGAAGTCATGAACAAAAGGAAGAATATGCCATGGTCATGGACTGGTAGAATTAACATCATTACAATGCCCATACTAACCAAAGCAATCTATAGATTCAATGCAATCTATAGATACCAATGGCATATTTCACAGACCTAGAATAACTCTCCAAAATTTAATCTGTAATAAAAAAGACCCTGAAGAGCTGCAATAATCTTGAGAAAGAAGGACAAAGTTGGAAGGATCACAATACCAAATATCAAACTGTATTACAAAGCTACTGTTCTCAAAACAGTCTGGTACTGGCACAAGAACAGATATATAAACCAATGGAACAAAACAGAGAACTCTGAAATTGACTCAAGCCATTGTGCTCAATTAATGTTTGACAAAGAAGGCAAGAACATACAATGGAATCAAGACAGTCTCTTCAATAAATGGTGTTGAGAAAATTGGACAGATACATGAAAATAAAAATGAAACTAGGCCACCAACTTACACCATACACAAAAATAAACTCAAAAATGGATAAAGGACTTAAACATAAGATGGGGAACCTTAAAACTCTTAGAAGCCATAGTTAGCAAAATAGCAGACATATATCATAGCAGTCTCTTTACTGATACAGATCCTAGGGCAATGGAAACTAAGAAGAAAATGAACAAATGGGACTCTATCAAAATAAAAAGCTTTTGAACAGCAAAGGAAACCATCAAGAAAACCCACTGAATGGGAAAACATTTGTCAATGTTATATCTAATAAGGACCTAATCTTCAAAATTTTAGGGAACTCATACATCTTAACAAAAAGAAGATACACAATCCAATCACAAAATGGCAAAGGACATTATAGAAACCTTTCAAAAGTGGACTTACAGAAGACCAAGAGACATATGAAAACACTAGAGGCCAGGTGCACAAAATTTGTGCATGAGGGGGGTGGTCCCTCAGCCAGGTCTGAACTCTTTCCAATCCAGGACTTCTCAGGGGATGTTGGAATGCCAGCATTCGGACATGCCTGTAGCAATCCGGGATCACTGGCTCCTAACTACTTGCTTGCCTGCCAGCCTGATACCCTCTAACAGCCTCTGCCTTGGCCCCACAGCTGGGACCCAGGAACCCAGGACCTGGGCTTCCCTCCCTCTGGCTAAATGCAGGCACCTGGGACCTGGGTCAGCTATGTCCGGGCTGGCCACAGGCTCAAGTGCTCAGGGCCAGGAGCAGGTGACTTTGCCTGGGTCACAGCCACAGGTGCCCTGGACAACGAGCAGGCGGCTTCTTCCAGGCTCAGCTTAGTCAGGGAGGACATCTGGTCTAGTGACCATATTATCCTTTTATTGGTATGGATGCTCAAAGTCACTAATCAAAAATGACAATGAGATACCACCTCACACCTGTCATGATGGCTATCATCAACAAATCAAGAAATGACTAGTCCTGATGAGGATGTGGAGAAAAAGGACGCCTTGTGCACTGCTGGTAGAAATACAGACTGGTGCAGCCACAAAACAGTATGGCATTTCCTCAAAAAATTAAAAATGGGATTCCCATTTTACCCAGTAATCTCGCTTCTGGGAATACATCCTAAGAAACCAGAAACACCAATCAGAAAGGACATATGCATCCCTATGTTCATAGCAGAACAATTTACAATAACTAAGATTTGGAAATAACCCAAGTGTCTACCAGCAGATTAGTGGTTTAAAAAACTGTGATACATCTACACATTGGAGTACTATGCTGCTGTAAAAAAGGAACTCTTACCAATCACAACACCATGGATGGAACTGGACAGCATTATGCTAAGGGAAATAAGCCAGTTAGAGAAAGATAAATTTCACATTATCTCACTCATTTGTAGAATATAATGAACAAAATAAAATGATAAACAAAAATAGATCCAGAGACACCACTGTTAAACTTTCACTTTATAATTAACTAGAGGCCCAGTGCATGGAATTTGTGCACTAGTTGGGGAGGGGTTAGGCCTGTGGAAATTGTCCTGCTGTGGGAACGCTGCTCATCTGGGTCAGCTGAGCAGCTGTGGACCAGACCTCTGAGTGACTGCTCCCACTGTGGGACCACCCCTCATCCTGGTTAACTGAGCAGTGCTCCCACTGTGAGAGCACACTGACCACCAGGGGGCAACTCCTGTGTTGAGGGTCTGCATCCCGGTAGTCAGTGTGTGTCATAGCGCTTGGTCAACCAGTAATTCTGGTCATTCCACCATATGGTCACTGGGTTTTATTATATAGGATTAAAAATTTACCACATATCTAGTAGTATCATTAGAATCTTTTGGCCCATTAGTAGATGATTATTATTTTTAATAAAAGAGAAATATGAAAATTGACCACACCTCCCCTACACCCACAAACCACAACCACCAGACATACCAACCAGCCAATCAGAGCAAGTATGCAAATTAACCCAACCAAGATGGCTATGGCCATAAAGAGAGCAGGAGAGAGGAAGCCAAGCTCAGACCTCCACTTAAAGCAACAAAGTTTCAATGGCTGTGCAAGCAGAAGGCTTGATTCTACTCCAGGCTACAAAGTTTCAATTGTAGAAAATAAATAAATTCCAGATACCAGGGCCTCTGCTTGGGTTGCTGGGGGCTTGGCCAGCCTGCAAACCACCACAGGCCCCTCACCCAGGCCACTCCATGCCCCAAGGGAACACCCACCCTGATCCAGGACACCCTTCAGGGCAAACCAGCTGGCCCCTACCTGTGTACCAGGCCTCTGTCCTATCTAATAAAAGAGTAATATGCAAATTGACCATTACTCCAACACTCAAGATGACTGCCCCCATGTGGTCAAAAGATCCTGCCCCATGTGGATACAAGATGGCCACCATAAGATGGCCAGCAGGGGAGGGCAGTTGGCAGGGATCAGGCCTACAAGTGTGGGCAGTTGTGGGTGATCAGGCCATCTGGGGAGGGCAGTTGGGAGAGACCAGGCCTGCAAGGGTGGGCACTTGGAGGTGATCAAGCCTGAAGGGGAGGGCAGTGAGGGGTGACAGGGCCCACAGTAGGGCAGTTAGGGGCAAATAGGCTGGCAGGGGATCAGTTAGGCATCAATCATGCTGGTAGGGGAGTGGTTAGGGGGTGATCAAGCTGGCAGGAAGAAGCAGTTGAGTGCAATCAGGAAGGCAGGCAGGTGAGCGGTTGGGAACCAGCAGTCCTGGATTGTGAGAGGGATGTCCGACTGCCTATTTAGGCCCTAAACAGGCAGTCAGACATCTCTCAAGGGGTCCCATATTGGAGAGGGAGCAGGCTGGGCTGAAGGACAACCCACACAAATTTCATCCACTGGGCCTCTAGTCCTAATGTATAAAAACCCCCAAGGTCCATAAAATCCAAAATGATTGAAGGCTCAAATGACTGTAAGTCAGTCCTGCAGTCAGTGTTGGGTTGCTGTGGCAACCCAGCACGGACTGCCACTGCTGCAGGCATGGTGACCCAGCCCCGACTGCTGAAGGGGCTGTGGATCAGGCCCAGAGAGAGTCCTGGAGAGAGTATCAGGGTCTGATCTGTAGCTGCCATGACAGCTGTTGATAAGCCCTTGCCTCTCTCTTTCTCTCTAGACCTAGCCACCAGCCATGCCTCAATTACTCTCAGGGTCTATTCAGGGGGGTGATGATCAGCCCCGCCTCTCAGTCAGGCCTGAGGTGCTGACTGGCATATAAACTGACCAATCAGAACTAAATCTGGGTGAACTGTGAGGAGCCAATGGCTGCCTAGGAAATGGAGCTTTTGACACTGGCATAGAAATTGACTAATAACAACCTAATTTGTGTGAATTATAAGGCAGAACTTAAGGTGAGGGTTGAGGAGGGGTTTTAAAGGCAACAGCTGTTTTGTGTAAGGTGTAAAAAAAAAGTTCAATTTTTTAATGACCAGTTTGGCAGTAGGGTGAATATGGCTGACTATCAGTCCAGATATAGGGATTATGTATTTTTGCCTGCCAAGAGTATCTCCTCCTGCTAAAAAGACCCCCCCACACACACACACCATTGAAGTAATCCTATCCTATATAATCTATCTATATTAATAAATAGGTAATATGCTAATTAGCTGGGTCGACCATCTTCCAGATGTCCGACTTCCTTCCAGACAAAGCCATGGTGGTGGAGGCTGAGGCAGAGGCAGGTAGGGGCAATCAGGTTGACAGGGGAGGGCAGTTGGGGGCAAGATCAGGCCAGCAGGGGAAAGCCATAGGGTGCAAGATCAGGCTGGCAGGGGAGTGCAGTTGAGAGCAACCAGGCCGGCAGGGGAGGACAGTTGGGAATGAGATCAGGCCAGCAGGGGAGGTTAGTTGAGGGTGAGATCAGGCTGGCAGGGGCAGACAATTAGGGGTGATCAGCCAGGCAGGGGAGGGCAGTTAGGGGTGATCAGGCAGGCAAGTAGAGGCAGTTAGGGGCAATTAGGCAGGCAGAGAGGTTAGGGGCAATCAACAGGCAGGCAGAGGCAGTTAGGGGCAATCAGGTAGGTAGGCAGGTGAGTAGTTAGGATCCAGCGGTCCCAGATTGCAAAAGGGATATCCGACTGCCAGTTTAGGCCCAATCCCATGGAGTTTGGACTAAACCGGCAGTTGGACATCCCCCAAAGGGTCCCAGATTGGAGAGGGTGCAGGCTGGGCTGATGTAACACCCCAGTCTCCAGTATGAATTTTATGCACCAGGCCATTATTCATATATAATAAAAGGCTAATAGGCAAATTGTCCCCTTGGGAGTTTGACCGATTGGGAGTTTGATCTCTTGCTATGATGTACGCTGACCACCAGGGGTGACACAAATTGAAGGAAGGCCCCAGCCAGCATCCAGCAGCTTGGGGAAGAAAAAACTCAGCATTTGGCAGCCAGAGGAAGGAAGGCCATGGCCAGCCCTGATTGCCAGCCAAGCCTAGGAACCCTACTTATGCATGAATTTTATGCACCAGGCCTCTAGTTTACTATAAAATAGAAACATGTTTAAAAAATTTAGAAAATGGGGCAAAGATAATAACCAATCTTTAAATACTAATACTTCCAGCTCACATTTGCATATTTAAGGATTAATTTTTTGTCTGTCGAGTAATTGAGGTCTCCAGAGAATCTTCAGTATATCAACATGTCAGAATGAAAGCATCAATGATTCCTCAATTGTCAAATCTCACCAAGCATCCCACTTGAGTAGCTAACTCATATAACCTCACTGCTCAATCATATTCACATCTTCAGGTAGCAAAGGATTATACCTGTGTAAGCAAGGAAGTTGTTTTTTTTTTTTAATTTAACCCACATAAATGTACATTTGTCTCACTTAATTCTTGCCAGTTTAGGTCATATATATCTTTGTATAGTCTTCTTGTCTTCATCCCCAATCTCATGTGCACTATCAATTTGTTAATAATTATGACAATTTTTTGAAATTGTCTATTCTTTTCATTCTGCTCACTCATTCATTAAATCTTATCTAGTACATGGCATTGAATTTTCTTCTGAAATTACCCAGATTTAAGCAGAAGCAAGGTAGATTGCTTTATAGTAGTGAAAACCCAAAGTAATATTGAGAATTAACATTAGGACACTGTTCACCTGGTCTTCTTAGACTAAAAATGTACAATGCCCCTTTTCTTTCCTCATTAGTGACTTTCTGAATTTCAATATTTTCCTTACTAAAATGATATCCATTAAGAAGTCTATGTTTACTGACTCAAGAACTTCACATGAGCATATAATGGAGTCAAGACAGTCTCTTCAATAAATGATGTTGGAAAAATTGGGCAGATACATGCAAAAAATGAAATTAGAGCACTAAATTACACCATCACAAAAATAAACTCAAAATGGATAAAGGACTTAAACATAAGATGGGAAGTCATTGAATCTTAGAAGAATCCATAGGCAACAAAATATCAAACATATGTCATAGAATATCTTTACTGATACAACTCATAGAGCAATGAAAACTAAAAAGAAAATAAATGTGACTACATCAAAATAAAAAGCTTCTGCACAGCAAAAGAAACCATCAACAAAACAACAAGAAAGCCCACTGCATGAGAGAACATATTTGCCAATGTTATATCCTATAAGGGTCTAAACTCCAAAATTTATAGGGAACTAATACAACTTAACAAAGGGAAGATAAACAATCCAATAAAAAATGGGCAAAGGACCTAAATATATACTTTTTGAAAGTGGACATACAGAAGGCCAAGAGGCATATGAAAATATGCTCAAAGTCACTAATGATCTGAGAGATGGAAATCAAAACAACAATGAGATACCATCTCACACCTGTCAGAATAGCTACCATCAACAAATGGTAAGTGTTAGCGAGAATGTGGAGAAAAAGGAAATCTCATGCACTGCTAGTGGGAATGCAGATTGATGCAGCCACTGTAGAATACACTATAAAGTTTCCTCAGAAAATGAAAAATGGAATTCCCATTTGACCCAGTAATCCCAATTCTAGGAATATATCCCAATAAATCAGAAACACCAGTCCGAAAGAAAATATACACCCTATGTTCATAGCAGCATAATTTGTAATAGCTAAGATTTGGAAACAACCTAAGTGCCCATCAGCACATGAGTGGATTAAAAACTGTGGTACATCGACACAATGAAATGCTACACTGCTGTAAAAAAAGAAATAGTACCATTTGCAATAGCATGGATGGAACAGGAGAGCATTAAGCCAGTCAGAGAAAGATAAATATCACATGATCTCATTCATTTGTGGAACATAATGAACAACATTAACTGATGAACAAAAGTAGATCCAGAGACAGAGAAGCATTGAACAGACTGTCGAACTTCAGAAGGAAGGCAGGGGATGATGGGTGTTGTAAAGAAAAACAAACAAACAAACAAAACTCAAAAGGTTCAAAAAGAGGTCCTGTCCTATATAAAAGGGCAAAGACCTTAAAGACCTTTAGTGAAATTCCATTACCTCCTTAGAATTAAAGGTTGGCATTCTCAGAAGACTGGACCTACTAGGTGATTTGGAATGCAATTCCACTTGCTCATTCCTATCACTTTAAAGATAGTTAGTGGAATTGATACTTAGTTTTTTAAATATTCCACCATTATTCATAGTTTTTTTGAGATGCTTTCCTCTTTTTTTAACTTTCTTTGACAATAGGACTGTTCTTTTTAAAAGGCATTGATATAAGCAGCAACAAAACATCCTCAGCATCCTATGGAGATGCAAGGAAGAATTTGTTTTAGGACTGTAGATATCATCTGGGAAAGAAAAGCAATATTTCTGAGTTGCTCAGAAAGTCCAGATTTAAAAAAATAAATTGTCACCCAAAATATGAGTGTCAATAATCTAGAAAAGGCCAAACTTAGATTATGTGTTCATTCATTCTATGAAAATCCAATAACCTCCAACTAGGCAAAACACTGGAAACAAGAAGTTAAATAAAGCATGATTTTTACTCCTAAATAGCACACAGTTTCTAAAAAGTCAAACATATAAACAAATATGAAAATAAAAGGAGAGAAGTGTAAGAGATATATTAAAAATATTGTGTGATTTGAAAGACAAAAGAATCAAAGGCCCAGCCTGAAGGATGGAAAGGTAATTTTACCTCCAGGCTCAGAATATGCTGTTTCATTTGTTTATGTGATGATGGGATAAATCAGGGTATATATTCATAGAGTAGTCATAGGATCTAAGTTGTGGAAGGAACCTCTTTGAATCATAACCACACTCCCCAACTTAGTTCTGTATTTGAATCTGCTGCAAACCTTTTGCTAATAGGTCACCTGGCCTCAGTTCTGTGATTGAGCTCTTTGAGAATAGGGTTCTTACTACCTTTGAGGCAGTCCCTACCTTTGGAAAATTCCATTTGTTTTCAATTTTATTTAGCTGAAACCTCTTTTCCCTTAGCGTCTACCAAATGGCATCAGTTTTTTCCTTCAAATTCTGTTAAAGTGAATTACAATTATCCAAGATGCATAGCTGAGTAAACCAGCATTTACTTGGTCTCTACTCTTACAGTGAAAATATGAGGTACATTTATGGAGTTTATACATATTTAAAAAAGACTGTGGAAGATCCTTAAACAGCTATGATAATGAGAGAAAGGCTTTGTTCTAAAAAAAAAATTAGTCTAATGGAGAAGAACAAGTAAAGTAGAATTAAGGTTTAGCAGATAGAGAGATCACATTCTAGTTAGGAAACCTGGAAGGAGTCATGAAAAAAGTTAAATACAAACTAACTAACAGAATCAACCAATAATATTTATCACCTACTATGTGCCAGGTATTAGTTTGGGTTCTGAAGTTAGAGAAGAGTATCAAACATTCAAAACCTTTACTTTCAAGGAGCTTAGATTCTAGAAGTGGAAGGCAGACCATAAACATGTAAATACAAGTCACAGAGAGATAATGATAAAGAGGGTAGTGTTATGGGGGTGGGGCAGGTTTCTGTCTTAGGTAAGAGGAAGGCCTAATTGATACGGGCCTTAGCACTGATCAGACCTTAATGAAGGAAAGGGTAGGCTCTGCAAATATCCAGAGGAAAAATGGATCTTAAAGATGAGACTGGAAGAGCTTAGAAGGAAAAACATACACTGAGGCATAGAGCAAGGAGACCACATGATATGAAGAAAAATGACATGTGCTGCCTGCTGGTAGAATATGGGATAAGTATAAGAATCATGGGAGATAAATATAGAAAAGTAGAGTTGGGGTGTAAATTCTACCTTCCCAGTATACTGGAAGAAATAAAGTCCCTGCCTCTGAACCGGAAGACTCATGTCTTCAGCCAGCAGGCAAACATGTTAGGTTGTAAGTAGGTTAAAATCTCAACCTTCACTGCATAGCTGGATTTTTATTATATTGAGACACAAACATGGAGCTGAGAACTTTCATTCAACTTTGGAAAGGGCAATAGGAAGTCAGTGACTTGTTTTAAGCGGAGCAATGTTTGGTAAAATTAAATTATCTGGAGTGATTTAAGATCAATTAGAGAAGAAAATGGTAATGAGGGGTTGAAAATATATATTTTCTGAACAGGCACTTTGATAGAGAATATCACTTAATACTTACATAAAATTTATATTTATTCAGTCACTGAACATGTAATTATTGAGTATCTACTATATTCAGTCATTGAGATGCAACCATGAACAAAATCAAAGGCAACTTTCCTCTGTCTGTGGAACTCACATTCTAGAAAGGAATACAAAGAGATACCTAACCAACCAAAGAGTTGGTCATTAAGAAAAAGAAAGCAAAGAGACAGAGTATTTACTTAGTGTAGTCAGTGGAAACCATTCTAAAGAGGTAAACATGAGCTAAGATCTGAACAAAAATAAGGTAACTGCTACTTTTATGTATATTTAAGAGCTGAAGATACTAAAACTAGGAGAAATTGTATTATTGAAGTTTCATCCTTACTAACAAGAAGTGGGTTGGGAATATAAGCCCAGAAATCTGATTGTAACCCAAGCATTCCTACTGCCACACTACTCCCTGCATATCATGTGAAGCCTTTGAGCTAATATGCCAGGAGAATAGTTATTACCAGAAATGGATTTGAGAATATTCTGGGTAAATGAAGAAGTAATAATTTGGGTTCTGACATACTAAGATTAATGTATTAGCCAAGGAGGCTTTGAAACTTTATTTCAGAATTGAGATATCATGGACTTTGCTTCTCTACTCTCTGCTACTTTTATGATCTTTAAACTTTAGTTGTGCCCCAGCCACTGGACCTAGTTAGAAACCAGCAGGAAAAACTTAAATGTCCCATACTAGTTGTTTCTAATCAGCCAACTCCCTTTCTTTCAATAAACTGAGGTGTGAACTATTAAATCAGCATCTATTTCTTCTCAATAGATATTACATCTTTCTTTCCCTTTGGAAGTAAATAATAAGGGGAAGGGGGCAACTTATAATTTTCCCATTATTTCTTTTCATGAGCTCCTAAAAAAAACATCAATATTTGGGGTGCTCGATTTATTTTTGTACTTATATTAAGTATAATAAATTCAAACACCACACTGTCATAAATCCATGTCACATTTTATCCCCTTCTGTCAACTAGCACTACCTAACTGTATTCTAACCTCTTTATAATTTGCCAAAGCACACTAGGATTATAATCAGGTAGGATATCTGTTATTTCTATTTTAAAACATTTCTAATTATTGCATGATTTTTAATATGAAATATTAAAAATATAAGAAGATAAAAATTTACAAAAAAATTAAATGTTAAACAGGTAATAAACTCATAACATCTTATATATTCTATCTAATAAAAGAGTAATATGCAAACTGACCATACAACTACACCCACAAGCCACACCCACCAGCCATGCCAACCAGCCAATCAGAGAAAGTATGCAAATTTACCCAAGAGGACTACAGCCATAGAGAGAGCAGAGAAAGGCTTGGGTTGACCCTGATGATGGAGGAAGCCAATCTTTCCACACACCCTGGCTGGCTCAGACTTCCACTTAAGGCAACAAAGTTTCAATGGCTGTGCAAGCAAAAGGCTTGGTTCCGCTCCAGGCTACAAAGTTTCAATTGTAGAAGATAAATAAATTCCAGATACCAAGGCCTTTGCTGGGTCACTGGGGAGTGTGCTGGCCTGCAAACCACCATAGGCCCCTCGCCCAGGCCACCCCACGCCCCAAGGGAATAGCCACCCTGATCCAGGACACCCTTCAGGGCAAAGCAGCTGGCCCCCACCTGAGCACCAGGCCTCTATCCTGTCTAATAAAAGAGTAATATGCCAATTGACCATCATTGCAACACACAAGATGACTGCCCCATGTGGTCAAAAGAACCTGCCCCCATGTGGACACAAGATCGCCACCACAAGATGGCCAGCAGGAGAGGGCAGTTGGGAGGAACCAGGACTGCAAGGGAGGGCAGTAGGGGTTGATCAAGTCTGCAATTAAGGGTGACCAGGCCAGCAGAGGAGGGAAGTTGGGGGTGACCAGACCCACAGGTAGGGCAATTAGGGGCAAACAGGTTGGCAGGAGCAGTTAGGTATCAATCAGGCTGGCAGGGGAGTGATTAGGGGGTGATCAGGCTGGCAGGCAGAAGCGGTTAGGGGCAATCAGGAAGGCAGGCAAGTGAACAGTTGGGAGCCAGCAGTCCTGGATTGTGAGAGGGATGTCCGACTGCCCATGGCAGCGCAAAGGATGTCTGACTGCTGACTTAGGCCACTCACCATGCAGTCAGACAACCCTTAAGGGCTCTTGGACTGTAAGAGGGTATGGGCTGGGCTGAGGGACCCCCGACTTCGCCATGAGTTCAGGAATTTCATGCACTGTGCATCTAGTAAACTGAAAATAAGATGTCATCTAAGAATTAAGTAGCTATAGCCATAGCTCAGACAACCAAGAATGCAGGAAGGAAGATACATATAGCATGTACTAGTATTCTAAGTCCCCACAAACACCAGGATGCAGTGACTGTAAAAACTTGCAGAAATGGTTCATAGTCTAAAGCAGGAAACAACAATTATGTCACTTGTGATGAATGCAACACTTGCTTAGGAATGACAAGTGGAATATTGTACAAGGCCACATGGGAGAGGAAGCATATGGGATTTATCGTAACACAACCAGTATTTCAGACAAAAAATCTCTCAGAAGACCTTGAATAAGTATGCGGGGTTTGTAATAGCTGTAGTGTTGATGGAGGAGAGTAAAGCAATAAGGCTGGATAGAATTATTAAAACTATCTGTGCTGTGAGGTCATCAGCTCACAACAGCAGCAATTTAAAAGCAATGAAAAACTAGTCCTTTCCTGAATTTCTTAAACTGAGTACTGAAATTTCTTCTCATCAATAGCCAGATACATGATCTAACTTGAAATAAGTCTTTATATATAAGAAAATAACTACCCTGTTATACATTTTTTGTATAAGTAAAGAGGCATCTAAAGACAAATACTTACTCTCTTTTCTGAATTTAGATAGTAGTTGTTTACACCACACACAGGGCTCATTTCTAATGACTAGGAGAGACCTAAAACTATAACCAAACCATTTTCAAATCCTGACTCTGCAAATTTCTACTTAGATTCTTTTTTTTTCCTCTCACGTCTGTAATTTCACTTAAAGAACAACTTACAAATAACTCTAGTAAGTAATACTAGTCTGTAGGACACTAAATAATAATAATAATATTATACCTGGAAAACTGGCAGAAATAGTTTCTAATTTAAATACTACAAAAAGGGAGAATCCAAGATGGCGGCATAGGTAAACACTTACACTGCTGCCTCGCACAACAATTTCAAAACTACAACTAAAAGACAGAACGGACATTATCCTGAACCACAGGAAAGCTGGAAGAGTGGAAATTCTACAACTAGAAGGAAAGAGAGGGGATCACAGAGACCCAGAAGAGCTGTAAAAAGCTGAGATAGGGATACGAGCATGTGAAGAGAATGGGTGATGGTGAACCGGGCTGGCTTTCTCTGGCAGGAGGGAGATGGAGACTCTTAAAGACATTGAACTCCTTATCCTATGACACTAAACCCCAGATCCAGCCGAAACTCATACGGGGGGATTTGGACTGTGAAGGAGGAGAAGTGGATGAAAATTTAGGGGAGTCGCAATAGATCAGAAGTCTGGTGGCGTGCACAGCACTGTGTGCAGAAGACCGACTGCTGATTGTGCTGTTGGCTTTTGGGAGTGGGCAGAAGACAGACCCTCCCAACTGTGCCACTTCTAACTCAACCCCAGTTTCGGGCAAAACCCTGGGGACCCAGACTTGTGTGGTCCCGGATCATAGGGGAGCCGGAGGGGCAGCAATCTAGAGGCACTGTGAGCGAGAGAGAGAGAGAGAGAGAGAGAGAGAGAGAGAGAGAGAGAGAGCACACTTGCACACAGGTACTGCTCCAGCGATTACCCAGTCACATGAGACTCAGGGGCCATGGAGGGCGGGGCCAACTGGAAGGCAAGGCAGTCCCTTAAGCCCTGAGACTCCACCAATCCCTAGTTCAACAGAGAGGCTTTTGCAGTTTTTCAAGTCTGATATTATAAGGCTGAATCGAACACAGTTCTCCCAGCATAGTGAAAATGCTGAGACAAGGGAAGGGATCACAAACAAAATAAATGGAGGAAAACAAATGACTGGATACAGAGTTCAAAACCACGCTTATAATGTTTTCCAAAAATATCCTAGAAAAGTTGGATAAAGTTAGTGAGACCCAAGAGGAGATGGAATAGGACCAACTAGAGATGATAAAGGCCCAAATAGAAATTAAACATACACTGACTGAAATAAAAAATATTATACAGAGTCCTAACAGCAGACTAGAGAAAGGCAAGAATCAAGTCAAAAATTGAAATATAAAGAATCAGAAAACACTCAACTGGAAAAGCAAGAAGAGAAAAGAATCTGAAAATGTTAAGATAATGTAAGGAGACTCTGGGACAGCTTCAAGCGTACCAACATCAGAATTGTGGGGGTGCCAGAAGAAGAGAGAGAGCAAGATACTGAAAACCTACTTAAAGAAATAATGACTGAAAACTTCCCACATCTGGTAAAAAAAATAGACTTTCAAGTCCAGGAATCACACAGAACCCCATATAAAAGGAATCCAAAGAGGACTACACCAAGACACATCATAATTAAAATACCAAGAGCAAAAGACAAAGAGAGAATATTAAAAGAAGCAAGAGAAAAACAGTTCATTACCTACAAGGGAGCACCCATACGACTGTCAGCTGATTTCTCAACAAAAATAATGCAGGCAGACGGGAGTGGCAAGAAATATTCAACGTGATGAATAGCAAGAACCTACAACCAAGAATACTCTATCCAGCAAAGCTATCATTCAGAATTGAAGGGCAAATAAAGAGCTTCACAGATAAGAAAAAGCTAAAGGAGTTCATCAACACCAAACCAGTGTTATATGAAATGCTGAAAGGTACTCTATGAGAAGAGAAAGAAGAAGAAAATGGTGAAATAACAGACTCCATCCACAGAAAGACATAGGATTGTGGAAATAAATAAATAAATAAATAAATACACACACACACACACACACACACACACACACACACACACACAAACTACAAACAACTCTACATCACCAAACTGAAAAACCTAGACAAAATGAACATATTCTTAAAAAAGTACAACCTTCTAAAATCAATCAGAAGAAATTCAAATAAAAAATTGAATAGACCAATATCTACTGATGAAATTGAAGCAGTAATCAAAAATCTTTCAGCAAACAAAAGTCTTGGTTCAAATGGATTTACAAGGACGTTTTACCAAACATTCAAAGAAACAGTAAAACCTATCCTCCTCATAAACTATTCCAAAAAATTCAAGAGGAAGAAACACTTCCAAGCTCTTTCTATGAAACCAGCATTACCCTAATTCCAAAACCAGATAAAGACACCACAAAGAAAGAGAACTACTAGCCAATATCCCTGATGAACATAGAATGTAAAACCTCAACAAAATTCTAGCAAATTGTATCCAGCATTACATTAGAAAGATCATATACGTACTATGACCAAGTGGAATTTATTCTGGGGACACAAGGATGGTACAATATCCACAAATCAATAAATGTGATACATCACATAAACAAATTGAGAGACAAAAGTTACATAATCATATCAATCGATGTACTTGACAAAATCCAACACCCTTTCTTGATAAAAACTCTAAGCAAAGTGGGAATAGAGGGATAATACCTTAGCATAATAAAAGTCTTATATGACAAACCTACAGACAACATCATACTCAATGGACAAAAACTAAAACCATTTTCCCTAAGAACAGGAACAAGACAAGGGATCCAACTCTCACAATTCCAGTTCAGCATAGGACTGGAAGTGCTAGCCATAGCAATCAGACAACAAGAAGAAATAAAAGACATCCAAGTTGGAAAAAAAGAAGTAAAACGGTCATTATCCGCAGATGACATAATACTGTACATAGAAAACCTTAAAGATTCCACCAATAAACTACTAGACTTAATAAATTAATTCAGCAATGGAGCAATATTAACACCCAGAAATCTATGGCTTTTCTATACATCAATAATGAACTCACAGAAAGAGAAATTTAAGAAAACAACAACCCCACCTACCATTGCACCAAAAAAATTAAGATATCTAGGAATAAATTTAACTAAGAAACTGTACTCAGAAAACCGCAGAACACTGAAAAAAGAGATAGAAAAAGACATAAACAAATGAAAGAACATTCCATGTTCATGGATTGGTAGAATCAACATCATTAAAATGTCCATACTACGTAAAGCAATTTATAGATTCAATGCAATACCCATTAAAATACCAATAGCATATTTTACAGACCTAGAGCAAACTCCAAATATTCATCTGGCATAAAATAAAAAAAGACCCCAAATAGCCACAACAATCCTGAGAAAGAACAAAGTTGGAGGGATCACAATACCAGATATCAAGCGATAATACAAAGTCACTGTTCTCAACACTTCCTGGTACCAGCATAAGTACAGCCATATAGACCAATGGAATAGAACAGAGAACCCAGAAATCAACCCAAGCCAGTTATGTTCAATTAATAGTTGACAAATGAGGCAAGAGCACACAATGGATTCACGACAGTCTCTTCAATAAATGGTGCTGGGAAAATTGGTCAGATATGCAAATAAAAATAAAAAATGAAACAATAAACTTAAAATGGTTACAAGACTTAAATGTAAGATGGCAAACCATAAAAATCTTAGAAGATCTATAGTCAGCAAAATATCAGACATATGTCATAACAATATCTTTACTGATACAGAAATGGAAACTAAGGAGAAAAAACAAATGGAACTGTATCACAATAAAAAAGCTTCTGCACAGCAAAAGAAATCATCAGCAAAAAATAAGAAACTCCACTGCATGGGAGAACATATTTGCCAATGCTATATCAGATAAGGGTTTAATCTCCAAAATTTACAGGTAACTCATAATATTTGACAAAAGGTAGATAAACATTCCAACCAAAAAGTGGGCAGATGAGCTAAAACAATTAACATCCAGAAATTTATGGCTTTTCTATACACCAATAATGAACTCACAGAAAGAGAAATTTAAGAAAACAACAACCCCATTTACCATTGCACCAAAAAAAATTAAGATACCTAGGAATAAACTTAACTAAGGAAGTAAAAGACTTGTATTCAGAAAACCAGAACACTGAAAAAAGAAAAGAA
Source organism: Lasiurus borealis (assembly GCA_004026805.1). NCBI lineage: Eukaryota > Metazoa > Chordata > Mammalia > Chiroptera > Vespertilionidae > Lasiurus > Lasiurus borealis. The sequence goes on along the minus strand of PVJN01005392.1, from coordinate 4,109 downwards.
AGAAAGATAGAGGAAGATGTAAACAAATAGAACATACAGGTAATTTAATAGGGTTGATTGGTGTTGATGATTTCACTTCTTTATATTCAATGCAATCCCTATTAAATTATCAACAGTATATGTCACAGAACTAGAAAAATACTCCAATACTTTTCAAGAGTCTACAGAAAGCTGAGAGACATATAAAAACATACTCAAAGCCACTAGTCATCTGAGAGATGCAAATCAAAATGACAATGTGGTACCATCTCACACCTGTCAGAATGGCTATCATCAACAAATCAACCAACGACAAGTGCTGGTGAGAATGGAGGGAGAAAAGGAACCCTCCTACATTGCTGGTGGGAATGCATACTGGTGCAGCCACTGTGGAGAACAATATGAAGATTCCTCAAAAAATTTAAAATGGAACTACCATTCAACCCAGTGATTCCACTTCTGGGACTATATCACAAGAAACCAGTAACATGAATTAAAAAAACATATGCACCCCTATTGTCATAGCAGAGAATTTATAATAGCTAAGATTTGGAAACAGCCTAAGTGGTACATCTTAGTGAGTGGTACATCTACACAATGGAATACCATGCTGCTATAAAAAAGAAGGAACTTTTACCATCTGCAACAGTATGGATGGACCTGGAGAGCAATTATGCTAAGGGAAATAGCCAGTCAGAGAAAGATAAATATCACTCATATGTGGGATATAATGAACAACATACACTGATAAACTAAAAGAGATCCAGAGACTAAGAAACACTGACCAGACTATCCAACCCTAGAGAGAAGGCTGGGGTGGGAGTTAAAAGATCAACCAAGGGACTTGTAAGAATGTGTAGCATAACCATTGAACTCCGACACTAGGGCTCTGGGGGCTTGACCTGGGTGGTAGAAGTGGTGGTGGGTGTCACTTGAAGGAAAAGTAGACATATGTAATACTTTTGACAATAAAATTATAATAAAAACTCACACCAAAGTAGGATTAAAGAGTTCATATCTCAACATAATAAAAGCCACTTCTGACAAACTATCATCCAATATCAAACTCAATGGGAAAGAACTAAAACCATTTCCTCTATGAAAAGGAACAAGACAGAGATACCCACTTTCACCACTCTTATTCAACATAGTATGGGTAGTGCTAGTCACAGCAATTAGATAAGAAGAAAATATAAAAGGCATTAAAATTAGAAGGGAGGAAGTAAATCATTATTCCAGATCACATAAGAACACCAAAGACTCTGCTAAAAAAAATACTACATTTAATAAATAATTTTGGCAATGTAGCAGGATACAAAATTAACATCCAGAAATCGATGGTATTTTTATACTCCAATTAGAGGTCCATTGCATGATATTCGTGAAAGAATAGGCCTTCCTTCCCCTGGCTTCACTCCCAGCCACCCGGGAGCTGGCATGTCCTCACTTCTGTCAGGAAGCAATGCTCCTGTATCTCCTTTGGCTGCCCCTCCTTCCCCTCATAGCAGGTATCCCACCCCTCCCAACCGCTCAGCTCCTGCATATGCGAATTAACTTTCCATCTTTGTTGGGTTAATTTGCATACTATCTCTGATTGGCTGCAGGCATATCAGAGATATGATCAATTTGCATGTTTGTCTATTATTAGGTAAGATAATCAATTTTCTAAAAGATCGGTGTTGATGGTTTCACTTCATTATATTCAATGCAATCCCTATTAAATTATCAACACTATATTTCACAGAACCGGAAAAATACTCCAAAAATTTATATGGAACCAAAACAGACCTTGAATAGCAGCAGCAATCTTGAGAAAGAAGAGTTATACCACAAAGCCACTATAATCAAAACAGTCTGCTACTGGCATAAGAACAGGCATACACATCAATGCAACAGAACAGAATCCTCAGAAATCAACTCCAGCCATTATACTCAACTAGAGTCCCAGTGCACAAAAGTTGTGCACTGGGGGGGAGGGGAGGTCCCTCAGCCCACACTGCCCCCTCTCACAATCTAGGAGCCCTCAAGGGATGTCCTATTGTTGGCTTAGGCCCACTCCCTGTGGGCCTACACTGTTAATAGACTTCCCTCCACAGAGGACAACCTGTCTGATCAGGGAAAGGCGCTGCCCCCCATCACCTCACTGCTGCTGCCACTGTCCACTGTCGCAGCCAACAAGGTGTTTTCATCAACATGGACTATAGTCCCTTCACCATGAAAAAAAATGACAACTTTCTTTAGGCTTTTTCAAGATGTTTCTTTCATAGGATATGACATTTCTCTTTTCCTTCCTTTCTTCCTTCCTTCTCTCCTTCCTTCCTTCTCTCCTTCCTTCCTTCCTTCCTTCCTTCCTTCCTGCCTTCCTGCCTTCCTGCCTTCCTGCCTTCCTGCCTTCCTGCTTTCGTTTTCTTCTTTCATCCTCACCTGAGGATATTTTTCCACTGATTTTTAGAGAGCGTTGAAGAGGTAAGGAAAAACAGAGAGAAACATCAATGTAAGAGGGACACTTCATGCCTCCTACATGAGCCCCGATGTGGGCCCCAGCCAGAGAGGAGCCTGAAACCTACGTAAATGCTCTTGATCAGAATCGAACCCGGTCCCTGCAGTCCACAGGCTGAGGATCTATCCACTGACCCAAACTGGCTAGGGCAGGATGTGACATTTCTTAGCTCCTCCAGCAACAGGCCTTTGTTTTTTCCTCCAGGAGTGAGGTGGAAAAACCCTAGAGCACCTTCTTGGATTCTTATTAGGCAAGTTACCAACAACACTGAGAATAGTGTACTGGGAGCTTAGCCAATTTGCAGTCAGAAAAGGTCTTTCTTCTGAAGCTCACACCCAGGGGTGGGACTGCTGGCGAGGGCCTGCCCTCAGCCGAAAAAGGGCCTTCTATTTCTCCTTCTCCCTCTTCTTCTTCCTTCCCTTCTCCCTCTCCTTTTTTCTCTCCTTTTTCCTCTCCCTTTCCCTCTGGTCCACTCTCTCTAAAAAGCAGTGAAAAAATATCCTCTGGTGAGTATTAAAAAATAAATGAGGAAAATCCAAGATGGTGGCATAGGTAAACGCCTACACTGCTGCCTCGCACAACAATTTCAAAACTACAACTAAAAGACAGAATGGACATCATCCAGAACCACAGGAAAGCTGGCTGAGTGGAAATTCTTCAAGTAGAATGAAAGAGAGGGGCTCACAGAGACCCAGAGGAGCTGCAAAAAGATGAGGTATGGAGACGCGCACACAGAGAGAGCGGGTGCCCGAGTACCTGGTTGGCTTTCTCTGACGGGAGGGAAACGGAGACCCCCAACGGCATTGAACCCCATATCTTATGACACTAAACCCCAGATCCAGCCGAAACTCATATGGGGGGAGTTTAGACTGTGAAAAGGGAGAAGTGCACGGAAATTTAGGGGAGTTGCAAAAGATAGGAGGTTTGGTCTCGCAAGCGCACGGCTCTGCCCCGAGGACAGATTGCTGATTGTGCCGCTAGCTTTCGAGACTGGGCGGGAGACAGACCCTCCCAACTGAGCCACTTCTGAGTCCACTAAGCCCGTTTCAAGCGAAACCCTGGAGACCAAGACTCGTGTGGTCCTGGTGCGCAGGGGAGCTGGAAAGGCAGTGGTCTAAGAGGCACTGAGGGCAGGTGCACACAAGGACCACTCCAGCGATTACCCAGTCACATGAGACTCGGGGGCCGTGGAGGGCGGGGCCGACTGGAAGGCAAGGCAGTCCCTTAAGCCCTGAGACTCCACCCATCCCAAGCTCAACAGAGGCTTCTGTGGTTTTGCAAGTTCAGAAGTTTCACCGACATAGTGAAAATGCCGAGACAAGGGACGGGATCACAAACAAAAGAAATGGAGGAAAAAAAATGACTGGATATAGAGTTCAAAACCACACTTATAAGGTTTTGCAAGACTATGCTAGAAAAGATGGATAAGTCTATCAAGTCCCAAGAAGAGATGCAAAAGGACCAACTAGAGATGCTAGAGATGATGCATAAATTTAGCGAGTCCCAAGAGGAGATGAAAAAGGACCAACTAGAGACACTGACTGAAATAAAAAATATTATACAGAGTCCTAACAGCAGACTAGAGAAAGGCAAGAATCAAGTCAAAAATTTGAAATATAAAGAAACAGAA
>PVJN01005391.1:14531-82685 GCA_004026805.1 Lasiurus borealis | reverse complement strand
TGGGCTTCAAAGGAAAATATTTAAAAAATAGGAGGGAGAGAGAATTTTATGAAAATGTCTTCAAGGTTTTCTTCACCGCCTTTACCGGTTTTTGTCTCACCTGAGCCCATTGACTTAGGTTCTGTAACAAGTTCCTCTTGTTCGCAGAGTGAGCTAGATAATATTTCCCATCTTTTAAGGAAAATATCAACCGATATCAATGAGATTAAAGAAATGAAAACAGCAATGTTGACAGCGGAAGCAAATCTTTTTGATCTAAAAATTAGAGTGTCACAGAATGAAGCAAAAATTTCATCTTTGGAGGTTAAAATGAATGAATATTCAACATCAACAGCTGAATGCGACAGAGAGTTTAAAGGTCTTCAAGAGGAAGTAGATTTTGAGTCAGAGTCAAGGACTACTCATGTAAAAATAATTGGCTTCCTTAGCAACATTGAGAAAGGTAAATTCTTGGTGTGAGAGCGTCTAGGGACCCATATATTTTCCTGTAACATGACTAGTTCTCATACAGAGGCGGCATGTCACAGAGCTTGAAAGTTTTCATGGACCTTTAATGACAAAATTGGACCCTGCATGGTTTAACTTAGAAGTCTAGAACTTAACCAGAATTCCATCCTCTCTAGTGGATCTCTCTGAAATGAGGTGTTGAAAAGATAGGTGAGCAAAGAGAGATGAAGCAAACGTTGAAATGTGAGAAAACGGTCCCTTTTTTTTGTATCTGTCTTGGGAATTTCTTTTTCAATGTAAGACCTGTTGTAATTTTAATTAGAAGAGCATTTTTTTCCTGTAACCTAATCCGTGTCAGTTTCTCAGGCATGCTGGCTTGACCAAATGACATCTGTCTTTCATTTTCAGGTCAGCTCCTTGGGATTTACTGTATTTTTACCATGATAATTTTGGAAGGAATTAACTTTTATTTTGGCACACCACCACCGAGTAATGTAACTTGTATTTTAAAAGAAAATAGCTGACAACAATTTTGAATTGAGCATAGCTTCTACAATTTAAAAACCCTTTTAATGAAAATGGTAGTTGGCAGTTGCATGTTTTCGCTGAGTGAGCAAAGGCTGTCTGTGAAGCCGCCAGCAGTAGATACACTAAAAGTTAGCATGCAGGCACCTAATGTTGCAGCGTGCGGAACCCTGTCAGTCACATCCCTATCACTTTGTACTGTGTGATGCTTTGTCTCCAGGCTGCAAGCCAGTGAGTACCTAACATATGCTGTGCGTTGGACAGGGAGGCTTGAAGGAAGTGTGACAGCCTCTCATCCCTCAGAGTGCTTGCCCTCCAGTTGAGACCGTCAGTGTGTGTGTGTGTGGCAGCGTAACTGTGAAGAAATCCCACCCTCTTTCTAGCTGAGCATCTGGGAAATCCAAGTGGTCATTTTCATGCTTTGGTAGGACCTGAGAGTTATGCTCATTCAGTGTTCTCTTTATGCCCATTAAGCCCACAGTCAGTCTTTTGGGCACTCTCTCTAACCACATAACTGCAGTGTTTTGTGCTGTAATCCCAGGGGTGGGCGGAGCGAGTCATAATGGTGAGAGCCCAGGTGAGGGAGGGAGATGCCTCTTCTGTTGACCTTGCAGTTGGCAGTCGCCTGTCTCTCATGGTGCCAGCTGTGGGTCCTGGCAGCCCCTCCCTTTGGCTTTCCTACCTTTTTGCCTTTATCTCCAGGCTCTCTCTCCAGTCCGGGATACCCGCCTCCAGAGGGAGAGCCAGGAATGTGAAACATTGCTATTTTGGGTTAATCCTGAGCACAGGTTTTTGTCGTACAGACTTTTGGTCTAGAAATATTAGTGAATTGTATTATTTAAACTTTTATTTTTAAGACATTTAAGATCCAGAAAGATTATTTGGGGCTTAATTTCTGGGACTTAAACATGCTGGTACTGTGTTTTAAAGCTTAGTTGAGTTTTAAAATTTATATTCTAGGAGCTCAGCAGAGGCCATTACTGTCCCGGCTGCAAATTGATCCAGTCATGGCAGAAACTCTGCAGATCAGTCCAGGTTGGTAATCATGTTAAGTTTTCAGTGTAATTGAGCATTTTTTTAGTTGCTATTTCCATTCCTTACACTTCATTTAATGTGCCTTGTATCTCTTAGATCCTGCCCTAAGGAGCTATATTTAGGTCTGTGAAAATATTTTAGGGGCAGGTGACAAGATGTGCATTTTCTTTATGTTATATGTGTTTGTATTTTCACTTCATTCAAAATCTTTCTTCCATTGTTGCCATTTAACTAGGATCCTAGAATTTGTTGGCTGCTCACTACCCTGCTCTAGGGATGACTAGAGTTCCTACCCTACTCTCCTCTCTGCCCAATTTTTGCCCTTGCCCTGAGCTGCTGTAGTTTCCCTGCCTTTTGAACCTGGTCCTCAGCTTTATTTCCCTTTAGAATCTCATTGCCAGGGACACACCTAGGACTTGTGGTGTTAGAGCCACTGGAAATTACTTAAGTCTCTCCCACCCCAACACACACCATGGCTACTTCAGGACTGAGGCTAGTGCCTTCTTTTTTTCTTTTTTAATATATTTTATTGATTTTTTTTACAGAGACGAAAAGAGAGGGATAGAGAGTTAGAAACATCGATGAGAAAGAGACATTGATCAGCTGCCTCCTGCACACCCCCTACTGGGGATGTACCTGCAACCACAGTACATGCCCTTGATCGGAATCGAACCCAGGACCTTTCAGTCCACAGGCTAACGCTGTATCCACTGAACCAAACCGGTTTCGGCAACTAGTGCCTTCTTTATCTCTGTTGCCAGTGCTTTTGCCAGATGCATGCGAATCCCTCATGTCTGCTGAATAAATGATGGGAGCCATTGGACACCTGCAAACTTAAATTCACAGTCTCATTTTCTCCACTTCCTTCTGTTTCCCCCAAACCTGCTCTTCACGGGAAGCTCTGGTGCCTTGACCCTCTGCTTCTCTGCCCTTAACCAAACTGTCTTCCCCGTGATCGGGACTCAGTCACCACCTGTATTGCCTGACCTTGCCATGGCCTTTGTGCTTGTCTTCTCTGAGGGTTACCTTCCACCCACATGCCGCTCCTGACCTGCTGATGTCTGTTATCACCACACATGTCGCTTCGCTTTCTGCCTCTCTCATGGCTTCTCCCTTCTGTCTATGAAAGGGGTTAGACATTCCCCAGTCTTGATTTTGCCCACTCAGCTAACATTCCATCCTGCTTTCTACATAAGGGCTTTTTCCTTCAAATGTTTGGCAGCTGAAGTCTGTGTATGTAATGTCTGCTTAATCCACCCTCACAGATTCATTTTGTTTCCTTTAGTTTTTATATTTATCCATGGGGCCCATACAGTTTGAATCAGCAAGTAGTTCTAGTGACTATATCCTTAACTTACCTCCTGTAATTCCTTAAATTGATTTTAGAGAGGGATGTGGGGGGAGGGAAAGAGAGAAACATTGCTAAGAGTTATCGGTTGGTTTGTGTCCCATACATATCAGGACCAGGGATTGAACCCTAAACCTAGGTATGTGCCCTGACGGGGAATCAAACCCATGACCTTCCAGTGCATGGGACAACGCTCCAACCAATGCCACACCAGCCAGGGCTCTACAGTTTTTTAATTTTACTTCTGAGAGTCATTTCATTTGTGCATCTTCCTCCATCCTTTTTTTAATTTTTTTTTTTTTAACATACTGGTTTTGTTTCATGTATGCAGTACTTCCTCTTATTTCTCTGAGGATATTGAGGGTAGTTTGACTTTTTTTGTTTTTTTCTCCAAGTTTGTTTTGATCACTGTCTTCCGTGAAAGAGGTTTTCCTCATGTCTGCAGGCCCTGGGTAGTCTTAGGTTTAAGAGTGGGCAGGTAGGAAGCTGTTGGTGCTCTGGGTTAATTAGCTGGGGTGTGTGCTTTGGATCTCACACAGGAACACAGATATGCAGTGGAGTATGATGTGTCTTGCTATCTAGTTCGGGGCACCCTGATGTCAGGTTTTTTAGTCCTTTCCTGTAGGCTGGTCAGCTTCTCTAGAGAAAGACCTTTCAAGTAATGGACTGGATGGGAGCCAGGTGGGAAAGGGAAGGCACCTCCACATAAATTACTGAGAATGTTCACCTTAACAAGCCCCTCCCTGCTTTCGGAATGGTGCTGCTTTCCACCTGGCTGGCAGCCGTTGCTGCAGAGACCCCTCTGCTTTTAGCTCAGGAATCTAAAGTGTTATTTTCTCCCAGGGAGAAACTGGTCTTAGGTTATCAGGAACCTGCTTTTAGCAGTTTATTACTAATAGAATGCATTTAGTTCATGTTGTAGCACCTTTCTGTCAGGGACCAGGGGGCTTTATCCATAGGCTTCTCCCATGGTGCCTAGAGAGAAAGTGGGTCTCCAGTTATTCCAGATGCCTTTAGAATAGAGGTAGGGGAATAGAAACGAGGATTCAGGAAGAACAAACTGCTTGAAATGGACACTGGAGCACACATCTGTTCTGCCTCGCCCCTTCCTCCCCACCCCCCGGAAGTCCCAATGTCCCCTGTTTCTCAGCCGCTGGAGAGAATCTTGGGATCCATCCTGGTTGGCTTCATTATTGGCTTCAGACTCAGCTTTTGAAGGTCTACTAGGTTGGTTTTTCACTTCCAAAGTGTGGTTGTATCTTCTTTCACAACCATTTTCTTTGTGGGTTTTTTAAAAATTAACCCTTTTTTGATATTTTATTGGGGTTTCTGGAAGGAACAGAGTGCCTGGGTCAGACGCCTGTGTTCTTCACCCAGATGTCACTCTTCCCCGTCTGGTCACCGTGCCCCAGGCTGCTACATTAGTCTGTGGAGGCGACCAGGGCTGTGTGGGTGCAGAGCTCCTTGCGACACTTGAATTCTGTTTTCTTCCATTTCTGCTCCATTGGCTCCAGGACTTTCCTGTCCTCCGCCTAACTCCTTTTCATTCTCCTTTATCAACTCCGATCCTCCTCTGCTGCCCTTTAAATGTTACCTTGACCTTGTCTCCTGCCTCAGCGTCATTTTCATCTCCTGTGTTCTCCCAAGATGCAAAGTAGTAGAGCTGCTTTGCCCCAGACAAGTGCAGGGTGGCGAGGAGGAATATGCCGTCCTGGGACTAGCTTCTGGACTCCGCCTTTGCTGGCGCGAAGCCTCGGATCGCCTGTGCGCTCTGTGACATGCAGATCATAGAAGACAGCAGCACTCAGTGTGTACCTTTATTAAACATTCTTATTCACCTTCACTCTGACTCTACTATCTGTCTCTCTACCCCAGTGGTCAGATCTGAATTTTCAGCTGCTTCTGAACATGTGAGAGCCACACCACACTTTAAATAAATCTAACACTGAGATTTGTCTTTGCCCTCTTTATTTTTTTTAATTTTATTAACAGTTATTAGGGCAACATTGGTTAATAAAATCATCCAGGATAGGGCAAAAGTAGGTTTACTTTTGTGAGTATCCAAAACACAGAGTTTATTCTTGTACTATAAAATTTTATTATATATATTTTTTAAATGTATTTTTAAAAATATACTTATATTGATTTCAGAGAGGAAGAAAGAGGGAGAGAGAGAAAACATCAGTGATGAGAGAGGATCATTGATTGACTGCCTTCTGCACACCCCCTACTGAGGATTGAGCCCGCAACCCAGGCATTTGCCCCTGTCCGGAATCAAACCAAGGACCCTTCAGTCTACAGGCCAATGCTCTGTCCACTGAACCAAATAGCTAAGGCATTTTAAAATATATATATATTTTATTGATTTTTCAGAGAGGAAGGGAGAGGGATAGAAAGTCAGAAACATCAATGAGAAAGAGACATCGATCAGTGGCCTCCTGCACGCCCCCGACTGGGGATGTGCCCGCAACCAATGTATGTGCCTTTGACCGGAATCGAACCTGGGACCTTTCAGTTCGCAGGCTGACGCTCTATCCACTGAGACAAACCGGTTTTGGCAAGGCATTTTTAATTGTATAATTTTCCATATGAACACATAAACCTCCTTTTGCCCCACCCTTTGGAAGTTTCAAATGTACAGTTGTATAATACGTCATCTGCATATTGAATTGTGTGCCCATCACCCCAAATCAAATCCTCCTTCCGTCACCATTTATCCCCACCTTGTCCTTTCTACCTCTCCCCGCCCTCCTTTCCTTTGGTAACCCCGATGCTTTTGTCTGTGTCTAGAGTTTTTGTGTCTTGTTTGTTGGTCGGTTTCAGTTTTATATCCCACACATGTGTGAAATCATATGGTGGTTGACTTTTTCCATTTGACTTATTTCACTTAGCATGATACTCATGTTGCAAGTGGCGTATTTTATCTTTTCTATGTCTCAGTAGTAGTATTCCATTGTATCTGCGCATCTCATCTTCTTTATCCACTCATCTGTGGAAAACCCTCTGGCTGTTTCCATGTCTTAGCCACCTGCCTTTCCCCCCTTTTAAATCGGCTCCTTCTCCTGTCCTCTAGTTCCTGCATCAAGTCCCTCTTCCTCCTGCTCTCATTCATACACCTGTCTTTACCAGTCTCTGCTGCACTGGCACATGCGCACATGTGACCTCCCTACTGAGAAACCTCTCTTCGTTACTTACTACTTCTGGGCCAGAATTAAATTTCTTTATTCCTCAGCCTTCCTTGCTTCATCTGCTTAGCCTCCCCCCCCCCAGCCCTCCAGCGTACCCCGTTTCTCACTGCCTCCAATCCCTGTGCTCCTCATGAGGAAAGCCCTGCCTTTCTCCATGCGGCATCCTCTCCTCGGCACTTTGCCTCCTAGTGTATTCCTGCTCACTCCTTTAGTACCTGCTGCACTCCTTCCTCCCCTGAAAGCCTTTCTTCTCCCCGTTGGAGGAGGCTCTGGACTCTTCCAACCTGCTTATCCCCCTTTTAGGTCACTTTTTGGGGTGTACGATTCTGACATTTTTTGTGTGTGTACCTAGCCCAGTATTCTCAGCAGTTCAGTTTTTTTTTTCAGGGACTGAACATGAACCAATAGTCCGAATTTTGGTCTCCGTTATTTGCCTGTTAACTGTGGAGCTATTAACTCCATATCGATAGGCTAGCCATCTCCACTCAGGGCTTGGGGTATTTTATAAATAGTTGGGCCTAAGATGATGTTGCCGATAATGTGAGCTCTACTTACTTGCATTGAAGGTCATTATGTTCCTTGCTGTATTTTTTAAAATTTCTGTTCTTCTTAAAATCCTCTCTCAAAGTGATCTTTACAACCAGGCGGAAATTACGACACCTGAATTCTTATCTTCAGTTTGTGTTCATTTCTCTAAGTGATACTGTGCCAAATGAACGAAACAGATTTTAGAAAGCTCTTTACACCGTCTTTGTATCATAATTCTAGGGAACATAAGGGCTCTTTATTCTTCATGTTTTTAGAAAGTATTGTATTTAAAAGTAAGTTCATATTGTTAATATCCCATTAGATGCCTCATGTAAGAACCTTTCTGTCCTGTAAGTAAGGAGTGTTCTAGAATCCCTTGGTAATATGCTGGAAGAGTGAAAGAATGCTTCTTTGGAAAGATGTTTGGCACAGAATTGCAGCCCTATTTTTGAGTTAGAACCGTTGTGATTTTCCTTTGAAAATAATTACAAATATATATTAAAAACTTGACATTCTTCTCACGTGTGTGATGTTGGGAATGAAGGTATATTCAGAAGTAAACATTTGTGGCCAATTTTTTTGGCTCAGATTACTATGACATGGAATCCCTGATCTATGCAGACACAAGATCATTTATTCTGAAGAAGCCAAAGCTGTCAGAGGAAATAGTAGTGGCATCAAACCAAGATTCGGGGATGAAGACCGCAGATACCCTTCGGGTACTTTCAGGACACCTTATGCAGACACGGTAGATGGTTTCTTTTTTTTTGTGCAGTTAATTTGTGTTCGTTAGATGGGCAGTGCAGGGTGACCGTCCGTTTACACGTTCCTCCATCCCATCCTGGCGCTCGCTGAAGAGTGCTTTTATTGAGGCAGTAGTTAGGCCATGTATATAGTAAGCCAGATTCAGGCTTCAGTTATTCCAGTTCATCTTTCTTGTTCAGAAATCCATTGTCCTACAAAATAAGTCAGCATATGATTTAACGTTAATAAGATTCTTTTCTTTATGTGCAGCCAGGAAATGAGATTTTAAAAAGCCAGGCAATCAAAATCAGGAAATCCCTCCAGAGTTAGCCAGTTGGGTTGGGATGATCCTTCCCTTAGAAAGTTATCTAAACGTTCTAAGAAACAACCGAGAATACAATTAGTGTAAATGTAGACTGCTGGCTACTGTGCTGTGGGCATGGATGCTGACTTCTCAGTTTATTCCCATGTGACCCTGTGAGGATCAGAGGGACGGTGGGGGTGAAGATGGAGGGAAAATTGGCTTTAGTCCCGGGGTCGCTGGTGATGCTGCCACAGCGATGGGCCGCAGCCAGTGTAGCAGGAATCCACTGAGGCTGTTCCTGCAAGTTCTTTAAAGTTTTTTTTTTTTTTAACTGAAGAAACCACAGAGCAAGCAAGGGAGTGATAGTTCTGCTAAAGAGCACGTTAGGCTCAGCTTTATGTGTTCGTTTCCCTAATTCTCTGGTATTTTCTATCTTATCTGGCAGAGATCTTGTACAACCAGATAAACCTGCAAGTCCCAAGTTTATAGTGACGCTGGATGGTGTTCCCAGCCCCCCAGGATACATGTCAGATCAAGAGGAGGACATGTGCTTTGAAGGAATGAAACCTGTAAACCAAACTGCAGCCTCAAGCCAGGGACTCAGAGGTCTCCTCCACCCTCAGCAGTTGCAGTTGATGAGCAGGCAGCTTGATGACCCCAATGGTAGCTTTGCGCACGGTGTGTTGAGAGCTCAGCCTTTCCCTCTTAGGGTGCTGGTATTGAGAAGGAAGTCTTTGACACGGTTCTGTCTTGAATGCATACTGGTTGGAGGCCTTGCTTTTATTTATTCTTCAGTCGTGGCCTTTATTTTTTCCAGACAAAGCAACCAGTTACATTTGAGACTGTCTCTCCTGTGAATGTTCGCTGTTCTTTCAGTGCTAACATGGTATTCAGCCATGGAAGCCAAAAAATATCTTACCATGCATGTCAGAGAATGACCGTCATTCTTAATTTCTGTTACCTTTTTACTGAAAAAGAAACTGTACTGGCTACTTTCCTCTTTTACCAGCAGTAGTCTCTTTTATAATTAACTTGATAGAAAAAGAGAATTTGAATTTTGATGCCATTTCTCCTTCAGTGAAATTCTCTTGAGTGAAGTTTCTCGCCTAGCTGTCAAAATAGTTCTTGGACATTAAGAAAAGTCCTTACGTCTGAATTAATATTTAAGCAGAGTATTTAGAAGTCAGATCAACTCATTCAGACAGTGACATGCTTTTAGGCAGATGAGCCTTTCTCTGGATACCAGTGGCAGGTACAACTATTGATCGTTTTCGCTCAGAATGAGAATAACCATGCTCCTCAGACCTCACATTCCTAGAAGCTCCTACTTTGACAGGGGAGGCAATTACTACATTTTAAAAAAATATGTTTTTAATGATTTTAGAGAGGAAGGGAGAGAAAGAGAGCAAACTTTGATGAGAAACATCAATAGGCTGTCCCCTGCATGGCTTCCACTGGGGATCGAACCCACAACCCAGGCATATGCCCTGACTTGGAATTGAACCGCCGACTTCTCGGTGCATGGATTGACATTGAACCACACCAGCTGGCCAATTACTGAATCTTAATGAACAGTATCAAAGAAAAAAATAATGGGTTTTGAATTTTTTCTAGAGTAAATTTCTTTGCAGACATATGGAAATGTATTAAATGTTTTTTTTAGCAGCTAAAAATATAATAGTCCTTTGGTGGAGATAGGAGTAAGTGAAGAGATACTGCTGTTATCGTGAACTGAATGAGGCAGCAATATAGCGTTATGGTTTTGATTGGGCCAGAAGTTGAAAACACGGTTTAAAATGGAAACAAAGATTGTAAGAACTGCAATCTGGGCCCTGCACATTTCTTGACCTTGTATATTTTGTCTCAAGTAAGAGAAGATTCTGGTGCTTTAACTACTTTGGTTTTCAATTTGGCAGGTTAATTTCTTATATGTTAGGGTCTAGTTTGATTTAAATGTAGATGTCTGCTAGGCTTTATTGTTATATATGTCATTGGTGACACATATACCAGTGGCTGTTATGGAGTCTCCTTCACCATCGCTTTGAGCGGGGAGTCTCAGTCTATTACACTGCTGCTCCAGGAGGAAACTGTAGTGGATCATAGAGGCCGGAGAGACTCCTGAATAGCAGTCACAACTGAATAGCTGTCACAAAGAGCTGGGGTCTCTCTTGCTCTCCCCCTCTGAGCAGGGAGTTGGAAACAGTCATTGCTTTGGGTGGCTTTTTGTCCAGTGTTTCCAGGATGCTACCAACAGCAGCAGCTGTTCGAAGTCCCCCCACTGGCCATGATCTAGCAGTACCGATTTTGTAGCTTGCAGCAAAAAGTGAGTCTGCCTCTTAAAATGTAAACAGGAGAAGCTTTAATAGCTTATGAAGTAATTGTTAGGGCCAACCAGAGTCATGGCCTTGGTATCTATGGTTTACCATTTCTATCAGAAAGATAGTTTCCTTGTACAATATGTAACCTCTTCAATATGTTTGTGAGTTGCCACTTCTTCCACTTCCAGCAGCCTGCTCTGGGTATTCTGCTAATTTCTCTCACTTGGCCTGGGTTGCCACACACCTACCAGAGTCTAAAGAATGTTCTTTAGGAGGAAGGTCAGTAAGGATACTTTTTATCCTGGAGATAAATAATGACTTACTAAGTGGCCTGGAAAATTTGCATATCAGACACAGTTATAATAGCGCTGATGATCTTCCTAAGGACTTCAGGACTGGATGTGGGTGCCTTGTTATCCTGTAATGAAGACTGAAGTTGGGTCACTGTATTGATTACCTGTTTTTGGTTTTGATTGATTACCTGTTTTGCATTCCTGTTTTCATTTAATCATAAACTAAGGAAGGCATTATTTCCTCTGGAAATGAGGAACCTGGCGTCAGAGATGTTCGATAGCACTTGCTCACTACCTGAGCAGCTTTGAACAGCTCTGTAAGAGAGGTAGTTCACGTGATACCTGCTCTCCCAAGCATGAATATGGACGGTAGTAATACCCCTGGTGCTTCTGTTGGGAGCGGGGGTTGGACAGAGTCGGTAGCTTATGAGAGCTACCAGGTGTAACTTCATTTGATTTATTCTGTTTTAAATTTGAAATAGTTGCCAGCATTTAAAATGTAAATCTCATGAAGCAGGAGACAGTCTGGCACCATGGTCCCACTTTCTGAAGTCACAGTACTTGACATTGTAATTGGACAGAACCTGGTGCGTGGTATGGCAGTGCATGTGCCATCTGGTGGTGTGGGCACTGCTCTCAGTTTGCTCTTCCCCCGTTTGATACGAGGAGTCTGCCTGCCATGGTGATCTTACATCCAGCCCGGTGATCCGTTGGGCCCTGGATAATGACAGTTGTGACCCATTTTGGGCAAAAGTCTTTTCCGCACTTTGAGGACATTGCCGAATGTATCACCTGGACTTAGACAAGTGGCATGCCTCAGTGGGTCCGAACACTGGATTGGGACCTCTGGTGAATTTGCCTGAATGAGAATTTGTTCACATTATTGATCAGCTGTGTTTTCGGTCTGCATTTCATTTTATTGACTCTCTACTTGACATTCTTCCCTCTTTTATATTTGATCAGCTCCGAAGTATTTTTGAGAATTGGAGTTTTTGTGAGGACTTTGGCCCTAGTTGCAGCATCACTGTTCACTTTACTTCCAACCAGCCTACTCCTGGATTGTTTGCAGGATTCTTTTACAGTGGTGGTCAGATTACTTGGACTCATTTATTTCGTATACATGTGGACATAGAAGATACGATTTTAAGGCTGGGTTTTGAGGGAAACTTATGAAAAGTGCCATGTACTGCAGTGATCATAATTAATGTGTACTTTTCCTTCCTCTCCCTTTGCAGCTGAGATGAGTGAACTGAGCGTGGCACAGAAGCCAGAGAAACTTCTGGAGCGCTGCAAGTACTGGCCGGCCTGCAAAAACGGGGATGAGTGTGCTTACCACCACCCCATTTCACCTTGCAAGTGAGTAGCAGCAACTCAGGTTAATTTCTGTTACCTGATCATGCAGTTAGCTTTCTTTCTTTCTTTTTTTATGGCCAAGTTTGAGTTTGTGGCTAAATTCATTGACACTTACCATGCCCTGCACTGAACAGCATATATGTGTGTGTGTTTGAGGAATGGGGAAATGGGAGGTGGCTTCTTTGTGCCTCAGACCTATGATACACCGAAATTCTGCGTTTTCTTCCCGTTTCTGTACTTGAGGAGGTGGGTGTGTAATAACTCTCCCAGTTTGTATGCATTGTGTTCATCCATTCATACACAAATATTAAGGCATTGAGAAAAACTATATAGTAGTTAATGAGAAAGTATTTTGGATTTGGGTATAATTTTTCCTTACCAGCTGGCTGGTTAAATGGCATGATCTTAGAGAGATGACTTTTACATTTTGATTTTGTTCTGTAGGTAGAATCTCTCCGTTTTAATTTCAGGGGATTTTGGTATGAGAATAGTATGGATGTATAAATAGGGAGATCATGTGGGACAGGTTTTCTTTTTGGGAGCACAGTCCCTTGTACAAATATTATGCTCACGATAGTGTTTACTTGGTAAAATATATAAACATAGACTTTAATAATTAAGAGGTGTTTTCATTATCACAAAAACTCTGTCACCCTTCATGTGACTTGGCTGGAGCTGTAGAAACTTGTCACCCAGGCTTTGGGGTAGTTGTGTGGGCCTCACTACAAATGGAGTTTCCTTCTCTTGTTACTTTTTGTTTCTGAAAACGAGTAGTGATGGAATCTGAGTAGAGGGAGCCCGTCTACCAAAAAACTAATGCATTTAGAAGATTAAGTGTGAATGATATGCTTTTGTTTTCTAGGGCTTTCCCCAATTGTAAATTTGCCGAAAAATGTCTGTTTGTCCATCCAAATTGTAAATATGATGCAAAATGCACTAAGCCAGATTGTCCCTTCACTCATATGAGTAGAAGAATCCCAGTACTGCCTCCAAAACCAGGTTAGTGACTTCGTGCACTACTGCTTTTGGGTAAAATTAAATGAAAAAACCCGACATTTTGTGAAAGGAAGTTTCAAAATCGTAGCAGAATCAGTTAATGTAACGAATCTCCAAAGAGGAAGTGTATGCATACTATATAGTATTCTGACATATACTTTTATCTTCACTAATGAATAATATGTCTCATCATTCATTACATTTTAATTTTAAAATGATTCCCATAAAAACATCAGAATGCATTAAAAATTATTTTGCCAAATACATTTGGTCAATGTTTGTTCTTATTTTTGTCAGCAGTTATAACAGCAACACCATCTTCTAGTAGTCAGCTCTGCCGTTACTTCCCTGCTTGTAAGAAAATGGAATGTCCCTTCTATCATCCCAAAGTAAGAACTTTTTTTCTTTTATTTTAAGGTATTACATGTGTCCTTTTCCTCCCATTGTCCCCCTCTCCTCCCCCATCGCCCCACTCATGCTCTCAGCCCCCTGGTGTTGTGTGTCCATTGGTTAGGCTTACATGAATGCATACAAGTCCTTAGGTTTCTCTCTCCTCTTTACCTCCATCTATTTCCCTAAAACTGAATTTAGTGATAACTTTTCAGTTGCGAGTCCTGGAAAATCACTAGCAAATTGAGGCTGAGTTTCTCCCCACCTTCTTTAACTTAACTTTTTGTTAGAGCTAAGTTGAAGGTCTTTAAGATCTTTAAGTTATTCCTTAGTGTTTCTTTGGCCAGGTGGTGTGACACTACTGAATGTCAGTCTTCAGCTCTCAGGAGGGTAAAGCTCACTTTTACTAGTTACTGTTCGTCGCTGCCATTCTTCACTGCCCTAAGCATATCAGTGGTTTTTTTGTTCCATAATGCCAGACTGAGGTGATGAGATTAGTAGTCCAGCTTACTGCCATCCAGACTTGTTCTGAGGCTTTGTCTGTGTGCTGAAGACTGGTTGATGTGTCCTCAGCTGTTCAGTTGCTCAGAGTAGTGATCTCTCTGAAATAGCAG
Source organism: Lasiurus borealis (assembly GCA_004026805.1). Classification (NCBI taxonomy): domain Eukaryota; kingdom Metazoa; phylum Chordata; class Mammalia; order Chiroptera; family Vespertilionidae; genus Lasiurus; species Lasiurus borealis. The sequence continues at coordinate 68,602 of PVJN01005391.1, read as the reverse complement.
CCTGAAGACCATACAGAAGGCCCTCACTTCCCTCAACTGCAGCTGGGCATAGCTGAGGGTGCTCAGTGAAGAATGTTAGGGTGTTAGGCAGGGCGATGGTTAGCATTGATTAGAAGTAGTTGATTACATGCTAAGGTTCTTTTTGAAATTTGGTGCTGTTATTCTGTGACTGGGATTGTGTGTGTGTGTGTGTGTGTGTGTGTGTGTGTGTGTGTCGGGGTGGGGGGTGGTTCACTTTTCAAGGCTTTAGTAATAAAATTAATGTTACAGACCGTATCTCTTGCCCCATTGTTAGTGGGCTTGTTAGTGTCGCTCTAATTGCCGTTTTTGTTTGTATTAGCTTTGCATGATTTGAAACTGTTCTTACCTCCTCAGCACTGTAGATTTAACACTCAGTGTACAAGACCCGACTGCACGTTTTATCATCCCACCATTACTGTGCCGCCACGACATGCCTTGAAATGGATTCGGCCTCAAACCAGGTAAAGATGAAAATTAGTTTTCCAAATGTCATTTCAAATACTTTTCTAATATGTAGTTTCTTAAATTTATAAGCACACAAATGTGGAATAAATTATCACTGCCTTTTCTCTGATGTTTTATTTTATATGGATTCTTTGGAAGCCAATTTTGTTTTATTCAGCAATTGCTTATTTCCCTGGATCATTTCCAGATAAAGTTTCTTTTTATAACTTCATCTGCACATACACTAAGGCCTTCAGGAGTTAAACTGCTTACAAATCTCCTATCCGTTTTCTTAGACATTAGTAATTAGGGGGAAAACGTTTCAGATCATTTTAGCGTGGCCTATAAATTCATGTTATCTTTTATGTACCTTTTAAAATCTGTTATTTACATCATAATCTGTAGAACAAATATTGTCTGAAGGTTCTCAACTTCTTAAGGTATGTGGTATATAGGGATGCAAAGCAGTTAATTAAAACATTTTTTTTTTGGTTTTATTCAGTGAATAACACCCAGTCCTACCTGGCAGAAGATCATGAAGTTTGAAAGTTTCCATCTACTGATGAAAGAGATTCTGTAGAACTTGTCAAATCTTTGAAACTTGGAATATATTGCTTTCATAATATGAAGTTATTGCCTATCTGAAGTACCTAATTTTTCAAGTTTGTAAGTTTATTAAGTGGTTTTAACATTTGGTGTTTTTGTTGTTTGCCTTGTTTTCGCTATGGAAGACAGTTTAAGGAAAAACTGAATTCTATTAAAACACTTGGTGTGTTTGTACACTGCTGTTTCGAGTATCAGCATGTACAACATGGTGATACTGTCAGACGGATAATCCAGTTTGTGGCTACATGTTGCTGTGAGTGTCTGTGTGTGTGTGCGTGCGAGCGTGTGTATACAGAAAAATATAGTGAGGGGAACTTTCTTATTCCAGAAGTTAGATTGCTACATTCATTTTTTCCAGGGATTATATGTTCATGATCCACTAAAAAGATCGGCCAAAAGTGTTGAGATAGTTTAAATAGTCCATCCTACTTTTTAATTTTAAGTGATTAAGTTTGGCTTCTGAGGTTGTATGCTGGTTTGGTAAATGTTTCCCGAATAGCTAGTCTTTGCCTTCTGGGTAAGGGTGAGTGAGGTGGGCATGTAGAGTGTAAACAGCTGGAATGCCAACGGCAAAAAGAAAAAGAACAATTACTTAAAATGTTTTCATTTACTGTTAACATATACTTTTAAAATAAATATTTTCGGGAACTACATTATCACAAAATTATACAAAAGTTTTTACAAGTATATATACATAGGTTTCAGAGAACACTTAAAATTCACAAGATTATATAGCTATACATATACATTCTCCCATTCTGAAAAACATTCTCAGAAATAACTCCAGAAAATATAGTTACTGAAGATAATTTTTTAAATGTAAAAATTAGATTTCAATAGTATATTTTAAATGGCAGACTATGTAATTACAGAGATCAAATGGATAAATTGCAAAGTAGGACTAAACTTTTTTGACTACTGAATTAAAATAGTTATATGTTTGTGGTTTTTAAAATTGTTAAGGCAAGAAGTGTCAAAAACTTTAAAATTAAACGGATCACTGATTTTAAAGACTTGATGTACAGTTTTTTAAAAAGTAAAGCTAAAAGTTGGTTAGAAAATGAATTAATGCAAAAGGGATAATAAAGACTCAAACATTCTGACGACCAAATTAAATGCAACTGTAAAAAAGTTCAGTGACTTCTTCAATCACATCCCCAAGAGAGAAGGAAACCACACATGTCAACCCATGTTTAAGAGCTTGAAACCAGCAGTTAGTTGTTTTGTGGCCACTGCTTTTCCATTGGGAGGAGAAAGGTAACTGTTATTAACCATTTTGTAAGTTGCATTTTGCTGTGCTGATTCCCCAGTAAAGACCAAGCACAGGAGAGCACAGAGCTGCCAGAGGCGTGAGTGAAGTGACCATTCCTTTCTAAAAAGCGCGCTCCACTGACTGTAAGGCATATGTTCATTCCAGTGTGAGTACTGAGATGCTGTTCGCATCTCTGCAGGAGAAATTTGTTCTAAGTTGTATTTCCAGAAATTTAAACATATTTAGTATCATCATTTATAAACGTTTTGTATTTTGTAGTTGCAGTGTCATAATTCCACTATAAAAAACGTAAGTCGGAAACAAGGGCTGGAGTGGTTTAGTTCAGCCATTTTACAAGGAAATCGCATGCTACGATTGAATTGTTTTTTGCTACTTAGACATTGCCTGGAAACATTTAAAAGTTTAATCTTTCAGTAGCTATGGTTTATGGGAGAGCTAAGGTTGATTCTAAAACATTGGTGGGCAACTTAGTGTAAAATGAACCATCATCATCCAAAAGGATCACAGAAAATGGGAGGGAATGGGTGTCGCTCACGGTAAGCAGTGCGTGGCACGGGGTACAGTGTGCTTTGGCATGCGTTATGTACAGAAACGGGGCTAAAGGTGCCGGAAGTCTCAGCTCACAAATGCAGGGGCACAGTCAGGAACTGCACACACACAGCTCGCTCTGGTTAAAAAAAAAACAAACGGCAGAATCTGTGGTTGGTGGTGGTGGTCACCTTCCCTTAGTTTGATGGCAGGTACTGGTGGGATGGCTCCTTACCTTCAGCATGACCTTGGTCATGAACTGACAGCAGTGGTTAAGGTTGGCTGATCAGGTTGGCCACTTGGAAGAAAGAAAATGCAATGGAAGCAATTTTATACTACTTAAGGTGAGTAGAGTTTCTGTCTGCATTGTGATGGAAACAGAATTTCTCTTTAGCCAAAAACCTGCACGTGGCTGCCAAAAGTCTCAAAAACGGAGGGAGAGAGGAATCGGGATTTCCCCCCCTTTGATTTGTTGACTGCTCCTTTATAATATACATGAATAGAAATGTGATATTAGTGTATCCTAAAACTTGCCTTTATTTAGGAGACTATTGTAAATAATGAAAGAATCTGATCTTACGTTTCAAGTTTCTTAAACACCTTTAATCAGTGCTTTCCGACACAGCTGTTCCAAGCTTTACAACGGACCAGCTTGAATCACTTGTGAGGCTTTCTTGTGATGTCATTTGACCATTTCTGCTCTTAGTATTTACAAGGCGTTGGACATACAAAACTAAGATTTCCAGACACCTGAAGGGGCCTATTATGCTACAAAGATAACACATTAAAATAAAAATTCATAGGACCAATAGAGCATCATAATCTTCACACTTAGAAAAATATATTTTTAAATATCAGTCTACATAATTTCCAATCTTCAGGAAACTACAGATAGGCTAAACAGCAAATTCCTGAATGGCAAATACTGATCTTTGGCAGCATTTAAAGGGAATAGGAATAAAGATCTAAGAGTTCAGCCCCAACCCACCAAAAAGAAATAGACAAGTTTGAAAAGTGAACTTGTATTCATTCCTTTTGGAAGTTGGCTATGGGTGGCATACATCTAAACAGATTTTCCAATTAAAAAAATAAAAGGCTGTAAAAATATTTTTTTCAAGAATTAACTAAATTGTTTAACTTTGTAAATGTGAATTTAACTCTTTAGTTTACATGTTAAACATGTTTCTATTAGAGTATGTCTTTATTCAGTATGCTCTCCCACTTAAATACTATTGATATCTAAAACCTTAAAAACAGTACACAGTTGGAAATGATTATTCATATTACTTTTTCATTAATGAGGGTATAATTTTAACTTTTCAAATATAGAAATAACTTCTGAATGTAAAGATGGACAGCTCAAAAATGAAAATGTAGCAATTATATACTAGTTACTTTGGATTTGTCCCTGCACTACAAATGCCCGGAGAACACGATAATTTATAAAAAGGGCTTTTCTTGATGCTGCAGTAGTATGTCCTCCAGAGAAGCTCGTGTGTGTCTCCTCAGGGAAAGGTTTGCCTTCTAAAAACATCCTTCAGGGTGACGGGGTGTTTCCTTTCTTTATAGATACATAAGGATATGTTTCACTAAACTGTGAACCACAAACTCTAAAAGGAAAGCATTTTGTTAAAGGATGATGAAAATAATCTGAGGTGGGTTTTTAAGGTTTTGGGTTGCCTTGCCAGCAGGTCTGCCAAATTTGCACACTCCCCCCAAATGGGGGTTGGCTCTCACGATTAAGTATTTATTTCGTCCTTCCTCGAGATGTAATTATCTGGCAGTGTATGGATTACAGTTATTCAGTGCATATAATAAATATTTTTAACTTATCCATCTTATATTTTGATGATTCTGAGCATATATCCCTGTTACATTCTTAAATTAGCACCACTAGACTTCTCCCTCTTCGGTAATTCTGGTTTCTCAAGGCTGTTTTTTCAGTCTTTCCAGCATCCACGTCTTTCAGTGAGGCGTGTGTACACACTTCCAGACAAACAAACTGCAACCAGAGGAAACCTGCAGTGAGTTCATTATAGTTTTCAATTGAGCTTTCAAAACATATGCATAACAATTTTCTTCATTAACTGCTTTTATTCTGTATTTGTACATAGTGTGTGGCCCTCAGGAGTCATCTGCTTTTGCTACCTTCCCATGCTGGCAGTTAAGCGAGCCCGCGGACTGCAGCTGGAGAAGTGACACTAAACTAGCAGAGAGAGTCTGCCTTTGGGCTGAAAAAGTTACCAACCTGCAGTCATCGCCGCCAGCACTAATCACATGTCGATCACCACTGGCAAATCGAATGTTTGTCACGTGGGGTGAATGACCTAAGAACCTTTTATGCTTTGCCTGAAAAACAAACAGAAAACTAAGCTCACGGTGTGTAATGCACACAAAAGGCAAAGGTCGCTACCAGGAGCCATCGCTTCCCATCACCAGGGCTGAAAGAGGAAGCAGTGGGGACCATAGCCTGTGATCAGGTGCCTTTCAGATCAGTAATGCGTCAGCATTTAACACGAACCAGGTGATCTGGGCAGGCAGATGTCCCCGGTTACTCTCAAATTTTCCCTTGGAGGAAAAGCATTGGAAACTTGGTAAAGGTTTGATAAAAGACTAATCACAGCTTTTTATTAGAATTATTTGCAAAGGTGGGTGTTACTTCGGGGCAGGGGGTATAATTTCTAATAGTCATTATTTCAGAGTAAGGGATTTAGGAAGTTTGGAAAAAAAATTTAAGAACAGAAAAGTATTTCCAGAGCAGGACACAACACAATTTAGCTATTAGGTGGGGGAATGTACTAATAACCAGACATCTAATTGAGAATATTCTATCTAATAAAGAGGGAATATGCTGACTGACCATCTCTCCATCACAGAGGTGGCTGCACCCACAGCTGAGGCCCAGTTCCCATAAGGAGCCTTAAAGAGCAATCAATGGGAGCCTGAGGCTCCACCCTCCCCCGCCCCTGTGGGGCTTGACAGAGGACTTCAGGCTGCACCCTCCATGCTGGTATCAGGCTGGGGGACCTCAGGCCACCCCTCTCCCATCCTGGCGCAGGGCCAGGGATCTGAAGCTATGCCCCCTGCCCAGCAGGGCTTGACAAGGATGGGACTGGCCAGGTCTGGATAGAGCCCAGTGGGAGGGGGGTGGCCGGGTTTGGGTTTCACGAGATTTTGAGGTGCATGTGGGTGGGTGGGGACTTGATTCTGGTTCCCATGGTGAGCCCCAGACTCCAACAGGAGGAAGGTTTTCATATACATTTTACTAATTTTCATCTGACACTTCTATTGTAGAGAAAAGGCAAATAGCAATATTAAATTATTTTCTCTAATTAATCCCCTTTTAATGTGCATGGATTTCATGCACCGGGTCGCTAGTAATTATATAAAATGCTAAACCCCGAACACTTACAAATTTTTCCGGGCATGGGAAGTCGAATAACTTAACCATGCCAAAGTCATCTCCTGTCACAAGGCTGATTCCAGAATGGGACACACAGGCACAGGTGACATCGGCTTTCTCAGCATGCCGGGACCAGATTCCCATAACTTCATTGCCCAGAATGCTGGAGGGAAGGGAGGAGAGAAATCCACCGGAGCACACACACATAGGTTGACCAGACTGAAAAGTTCCTTGGTAACTGATCTCTAAGTACCTAATGTGTTTTTTAAAATATAGGAAGCAAACTGTAAGTTACCAGGAATCCTGAATTTTACCTGGGATGTTAATTCTTGCCTCGCCTTAAGAAAATTTAAACATTTTAAGGTTTATACATTAAATCTTATAAAAATCAATAAAAAGTGATGCTTATTCTATGGGAATTTGACAGCAGTTTTCATTTACATTAAGAAGCTGGATGCTCATTGTTACCTGTTACCCAGCGAGTTTGAACAAATTTATCGTTTCATTTCTAAAAACTGCAAGATAGCATTCCTTTTCGATAAATAGTACAGTTGCCTAACAACACAATATATTTATCTGTTAAACCTATGATGTGAAAGGAAATATGAGGGCATCTTTAAAGTATTAACTTTGATTTAAAAGAACTGGTAAGTCATGGAAACTGATAAAGCCTGGAAATACAGGCAACCAAAAGCGGTGCCCGGATGAGCAGCCCTTCTCAATGACTGCTTACCTCGTCCACGTGGCCCAAGTAATTTTGTCAATGGCAGCCTGGTCCGTAAGGTATCTTCCCGAAGGCACTTCGTAGACATGCCGTTTGTAGCAGCCAGTGGACACCTTTCATCATGTATTAAAATGGAACAACAATTCCATTACGTGAGGCAAAATCCTGAAGTTTACAGTATTCTAGCAGAGTGCTATTTGATTTACATTCCTAACATTATTAAGAACGTAAAGATGACGACAGAATCTCGTACAAAAAATGGAGGGAAGGACCGGGGAACAGGGGAGTAAAAAATGTAGCGTGAGCAGGAAATGTAAGAATTCGGAAGCACTGGAGCTCGGGCGTTTATGCATCAACTAACGAGATGCAGAAATGTGCACGTGACCAGTACGATACTGCACCTGGAGGTATCGGCTGTCGGCGGAGAAGTCCATTTGGATGACGAAGCTGGGGATGTCTTTGCAGTAGCTGGTTCTGTTAAGGGTGGGGCCCAATGACAGGTCATAGAAATCCACCGAGTTCTCACTGGAGCCCACTGCCAGAAACCGGCAATCTGGACTGAATCTGAATAAACAAGACATGGAAAAGATGCATTAAGTGACATGGGATACAGAAATAGTTTAAGACCTGTGACCTTTCTGGCTTTTAAGAATGTGTACATATGATATGGCCTCAAACAGATTTATCTAATAGGAACAACTGATTATGTATCCTGAGATATTTGTGTTACATGAAACAAAACACTTTATATCTTACTTCAATTTTAAATTGTTTCTGAACTTTTATCTAATTCCTTTAAAAAACCACTAACAATTACATAATTACCAAGTTACATAATTCACATAAGGTACTCAGAATTCTTTCATCTGGAAACAGCATGTCTTAGCAGTAAAGAACACAGACCAGCTTAATGCATGCAGGTTATTAGAAGAAGGGACATTACTTAAGGCTTGGATGATGTTATTTTAATTTAATCTTTATTGTTCAGATTATTACAGTTGTTCCTCTTTTTCCCCCCAGCTCCCACCTACCCTCTGCCCTTACCTCCCCCACAATGTCCTCATCCGTAGGTGTACGATTTTTGTCCAGTCTCTCCCACAGCCTCACCTCTTTACCCCTAAATTGCCAGTACACTCCTTTCTATGCCCCTGATTCTATTATATTCACCAGTTTATTCTGTTCATCAGATTTTTTATTCACTTGATTTAAAAAAATATTTTATTGATTTTTTTACAGAGAGGAAGGGAGAGGGATAGAGAGAAACATCAATGAGAGAGAGACATTGATCAGCCACCTCCTGCACACCCCCTACTGGGGAAGTGCCCACAACCAAGGTACATGCCCTTGGCCAGAATCGAACCTGGGACCTTTCAGTCCACAGGCTGACGCTCTATACACTGAATCAAACTGGTTTCGGCTATTCACTTGATTTTTAAATTCACTTGATAGATATGTATTCGTTGTTCATAATTTTTATCTTTACCTTTTCTTTTTCCTCTTCTTAAAGAGTACGTTTCAGTGTTTCATATAATATGGTTTGGTACTGAAGAACTCTAGTTTTTTCTTATCTGTGAAGCTCTTTATCTGCCCTTCAATTCTGAATAACTTTGCTGGGTAATCTTGGTGGTAGGTTCTTGCTATTCATCACTTTGAATATTTGCCACTCCCTCTGGCCTGCATAATTTCTGTTGAGAAATCAGCTGACAATCGTATGAATGCTCCCTTGTAGATAATTAACTGTGTTTCTCTTGCTGCTTTTAATATTTGCTGTCTATTGCCCTTTGCATTTTTAATTATGATGTGTCTTGGTGTGATCCTTTTTGGATTCCTTTTGTTTGGGGTTCTGTGCACTTCCTGGACTTGTAAATCTATTTCTTTCACCAAGTAGGGAAGTTTTCAATCATTATTTCTTCAAATAAGTTTTCAATATCTTGCTCTCTCTTCTGGCACCCCCAAAATGCTGATGTTGGTACGCTTGAGGTTGTCCCAGAGGCTCCTTACATTATCTTCATATTTTCTTTCTTTTTTCTTTTCCTGTTGAGTGCTTTTTGCTTATTTATATTTCAAACCTTTGACTTGATTCTTGCATTCCTCATATCTGCTTAGATCTCTGTATATTATTATTTCAGTCAAGTGTATGTTTAATTTCTAGTTGGTCCTTTTTCATATCCTCAGGGGTCTCACTAAATTTATCGTCCTTTTCTAGGAAATTCTTGAAAAACCTTATAACCTTGGTTTTGAACTCTATATCCAGTAGTTTGCTTTCCTCCATTTCTTTCATTTGTGACCTGTTTCTTTGTCTTCACATTTCGCTGCTTCCCTGAGTTGAGAGTGGCTTTGTGTGCTAGGTGTCCTATAGGACCCAGTGGCTCACCCTCCCCAGTTACCTGAGGTGGACACTCTTGGTGCATCCATTTGTGGGCTGTGTGCACAGTCTTGTTGTAGTTAAGCCTTGATTGTTGTTGGTATCACTGGGAGGAACTGACCTCCAGGCCATTTGGCTGTGAGGATCAGCTGTGTCTACACTGGAAGAACTGTCTTGGAGATATCCTTGTAAGACAAGACTTGCAAAAAGCCTCTGTGCTCAGCTTGGATGGGGCGGAGTCTCAGGCAGAGTAGACAGCATTGGTTTCCCGTCAGACCTGCCCTATGAGGCCCCCGTGTCTCCATGTCCCATGATAATCGCTGCAAGCACCTGTGAGAGAAAGCTGCCCTTGAGTTCCACCCGCTACCAGACAGTTCAGTTTCGAACCCAGAGTCTTGCCCGGAACTGGAGTTCAGTGCAGTCAGGAGCTTTGGTCTCCCTGCTGTTTGAGAAAGCAAGCCACGCACTCAGTTGCCAGTCCTCTCTGCGTGAGCATCTCAGTACCTTTGCTCCTGCAGCTCCTCTGAGTCTCAGTGAGCTTTTCTCTTTCCTTCTAGTTGCAGAATTTCCACTCATCCAGCCTTCCTGTGGTTCTGGATGATGTGGGTTTTACCTTTTAGTTGTAGTTTTGAAATTGTGCAAGGCAAGAGTTTAGGTGTTTACCTATGCCGTCATCTTGATTTATCCTTGGATGTTATTATTTTATTTTATTTTTTAATATATTTTATTGATTTTTTACAGAGAGGAAGAGAGAGAGATAGAAAGTCAGAGACATCGATGAGAGAGAGAGACATCAATCAGCCGCCTCCTGCACGCCCCACAGTGGAGGTGTGCTCGCAAGCAAGGTACATGCCCCCAACTGGAATCGAACTTGGGATCTTTCAGTCCGCAGGCCAACGCTCTATCCACTGATCCAAACCGGTCTCGTCGGATGTTATTATTTTAAAAGAGAAAGTGCTATTTGCCTAGTGATCATGCGACACTGTATTCAGTCAGAGCTCAGTACCTTAGGGAAGCATTACTGTTTTATGTTTTGAAGTTCTGAGGAAGGTGCATTTGTAAAGGTGTGTTAGTGGTGGAGAAAGGGAAATTCTGACCTGTATTATATATCTAGATCCACATAAAAGAGGAAATGGTAGCCACTTAAAATAAGCTTCAGCACTGCAAAATAAAAGTTCAAGAGAAGCTGAACTTTGGATTCTGGGGCACAGCAGATATGTAGTAAATATTACGTCAGTGAACTGTACAGTAAGAGATGGTTGGATTATTATTTCAGTTTTCCAGGCAGGGGAAAGATCACTTTGGCAGGAGCAACTTATGGGCATCTAAGATTCACTGAGTACTTGCTATTACAATGCACCTATCTAATAAAGAAGGAATATGCTAATTGACTGTCATGCCCTCACAAAGATGGTGGCACCCACAGCCAATAAGGAGAAAATATGCTAATTGATTACCACACCCTCAAAGATGGTAGTGCCCATTCCCCTCAGCCCTGTGGCAGGTACGTGGCACGACCAGGGCCAGCCTGAGGTGCAGGCAAGCTTCAGATGGCGGCTGCCCAGCTACAGGGCTGCCCAAGGCACAGGTAACCAGGGCCTACCAAGGCCTGCGCTGCCGGCAGTGGCAGTAGAGGTGTAAGGGGGCACTACTTTTCCCTGATTGCAGTTTGCCTCCCGCCTCTGAGGGCTCCCAGGCTGTGAGAGGGGGGCAGGGACCCTCTCCAGTGCATGAATTTTCATGCACCAGCCTCTAGTAAGCCTATTAACAGCCATATTTCAGCATACAATTTATGATGCAATAAAATTCTATGAGCACTAAGAACCTTTTTCCAAATGCAAACTGGGTCATTTAAAAGTATACTAGGAATACTGTGTTTGTTGACTAACCTGATATCATGGATTGCACATCGTCTGTCTCTCTTCTTTCCCCATATTTTTAGAGAGCTCACCAGTAAAATAATAAATTCTCCATTTTTCATTCCAATAGCCACCATGTCCCCTTCAGGGCTGTAACACACAGTACGAGCAGCATGTCCCAGATTCACTTTGTTTAACATCTTCTGCGTAAGAACCAAGAGGCAAAGAGCACTATATTAAGTAGAGTACTTACAGAATAAACCAATTTCTTCCCCAAACTCAACACAATCCTGAGAAATTACAATCTTTTAAAAACCATTTGCACCTACTTTGTCAGCAATGTCCCAGAGTCTCACTGTCCCATCTTCGGCAGCAGAGAGGAAAAAATCCCTGGAAGGATGTGTCGCTAGTCCCCAAATGGGTCCGTCCACATGACCATTAACCAAAATATTACATGCTGCATTTTTCTCGCCAACTTCAATTATTTCAGCATTCCTTGTCCCAACTAGTATCTTGCCCTGAAAGGCAAGTGGGACCAATAATATTCAGTGTAACACTACAGTTCTTTTTCAATAAGACTGCCCTATGACCTATGTGCTACTATGACTTATAATAAATACAGATTTGTCTTCATCCCATTTCTGGCACTAAGCTCCTAAAACCCTTGGAATTTAGTAAGTGGTGAGAGCCTTAAAGGTGCCTTTTGGTACGTTAATGAGGTGCCATTTGCATTCCACTTAAGGTTGGAGACTGGTTGCCACCCCCATGTGATGAGGGTTGTAAGTTCCGTCTCACCATCCGCCTGGGGAGGGCGAAGGGCTGAAAGTGAAATCGGTTACCAATGGCTAAGGAGTTATCAGTCCAGAAATCCAGAGGAGGGAGCGGGGAGCAGGGGGAGGGGAGGAGAGGGTGGCCCTGGGGGGAGCTCACTCCCGCCTGTGCCCTATACCTCGCTCTGTGCCGTCCTTCATCTGGCTGAGCAGGAGTCACGTCCTTTTACGTAAACCTTTTACGTAAACCGGTGCCACGTAAGGTACCTTGTCGTTCTGTGAGCTGCTCTGGCAAATGTACCAAACCTGGGGCGGGAGCCCCCAATCTGTAGCCAGTTGGTCAGAAGCACAGGTAACCAACCACCAGACTTAAAGACCGTCATCTAAAGGGAGGGGATGGTCTCCTCGGAGACCCCTCCCCTGCAGGCTCTGATGCTCTCTCCGGGTAGGCAGTGTCAGGATTGAGCTGAGTTTCCAGATGCCCTGTTGGTGCTGGAGAATTGTTGGGGGTTATGTGGGCTTCTCCCACCCTATCCGGTTAGAACTGGTCCAGACTTTCAGAGAACTCGCTGCTTTGCACTAGCCTCGCCCGTGTGGCTTTCTGTGACTGAGGCCCATTTGCAGGGGCACTGGGCGGGGTGGCATGTGGGAGTCCGTGCTAAAAACGTCACCTTTCCTCTAAGATACAACACCTGGCTTCTCCAATCACCACGTTTGGGCTCTGATGACACTTTCATCTGAAAATCTCCCAAGAGGTGTAAGTGCATTGAGATACAGGAAGAAAGTTTGGATTTTAACAAGAAATAAGTATAAATAAAAGCTTAACTAATATTTAATATACAGACTGACAGGAATAAGGAAGATGATTTATAAATACTTTTTACAAGTACATGCATGGTCAAAACTTAGTATAGAAATGTGTGTGTGTGTTTAAGAAAATGAAACAGCAGCTCTAGTCAAATTAGCAACTGAAAAGGAAACTCAGGTCCATCTACCAGTTGAATGAGCAGATTCAAGAAAGCACGGAGAATGAATACACCGAGGTGGGCACTCCCCCGTGAGTCCTGTGGGTGTGCCAGCGGGTGTGCCAGCGGCGGCACTGGTGCTGCAGAGAAAGCAGGGACCCCCCAGATGCCAGCTGACCAGCAAACCCGCTAAGGCAGTGGTTCTCAACCTTCCTAAGGCCGCGACCCTTGCATACAGTTCCTCATGTGGTGGTGACCCCCAACCATGAAATTTTGCTACTGTGATGCATCCTGATGTAAATATTTGCATTTTCCGATGGTCTTAGGCGACCCCTGTGAAAGGGTCGTTTGACCCCCAAAGGGGTGGCGACCCACAGGTTGAGAACCGCTGGGCTAAGGGCTATTTATATGCTCTCTCTCTGCTGCCCCATCCCGGCTGCAGGAACACTCACTCTGCCTCTGCACACGGAGCGGACGCAATCGGTGACTTGTCCCGTCTCCAGCCGGAAGGCACGGCACCGCCTCAGTTCCTGATCCCACAGTTTGACGGCCCCTCCTTCCTTTGACCTAAGAGCCATCCAAGCGACGAAAAAAGCATTTGTTATTGGCTGTTACAAGTAATGTTGACTAAAACAAGTATTAAATGATAAGCAGGATACTAATAAGGTCCTGATATTTATAACTGACTTCAGATATTCTTCTAAACTTTCTATGACCATTTTAAGATATACTGTATGTCAAACATGCAGTGTAAGCACATCTTATTTTATGAAAATTCATTTTTCTGACATGAGCCTAATCTTATCTAGTGCCCTCCCCAAACACATATCCTTCATGATTAAGGAGATGTAGAAAGTGATTTAACGTTAAGAGGACGATGGGAATGTGTGGCTAGAGGAAAGGGTTCCAGATGCCATGTTAGGGGATATAGTTTAAGGGCCAAAAGAGAAGCACATTTCACCCTACGTTATTATTCAAATATCCTATGAAAATAAGACCTGAAAAAACACACCTACACACCTCTTATCTTCTAATAAACTTCTTATATATATATATCTCTATCTATCTATCTACACACACACACACACACACACACACACACACACACACACACATTTAATATGTTCAGGCAATTATATCCTCACTGGTTTGGATTGAGAGGCATCAGTGAAATGTGCCATGTTAGCTTTGGCATTTGAACAAGTTCATCCTATTACCTCAGTTACAAAACCGTTCCCAAGATCAAAACCGCATCTACTGGAACCGTTTGCAGGCTAATGAGCAGGGAGTGTGCAGGACCAGGCGATTCATGGGAACACGGGTATCAGAGTACCAGAAGATGAAGTCTGGCCCATGTACCGTTCTGGTGGAAGGGCTGACACGTGAGCTGCTTTACTTTCCGCGGAGGAACTGCTGGTCTTGGGGAGGAACATGGTCTGTACCAAAACACAGCTTCTTTATGAAAGGCAGAAGCCGCTGCCTCTGTGTGTGACGGGGTGTGCGGGCACACTGAAAATGGACTCAGTTCTTGGTCACACTGTGTGTTGCACTTTAACGTGCATATGAATATGTCGGTAGGAAATCAATGACAAGAGTCTGGTTTCCACTGGATACCTCTCTGCAGACTAAAATTCTGAAGTCTTGTGCTAAACAGTGTTATCTACCAAGTTTGCCTCAATCAAGAGCAAACGAGGCGGAGTTTGTTTCTAGCATCCTCCACCCTTTCTAACGCAGCAATGTGTGTTCTACCCTCAGCATCCGGTCTCAACACAAGCAGGCAGTCAGGATTCATTCTGGGTTCAATGACATAGATTCCCCCAGGAGTCGCCTGTTTCTCAGCAAAAACTTTAAAAAAAATATATTTTATTGATTTTTCACAGAAAAGAAGGGAGAGGGATAAAGAGTTAGAAACATCAATGGGAGAGAAACATCATTCAGCTGCCTCCTGCACACCCCCTACTGGGGATGTGCCCGCAATCAAGATACATGCCCTTGACCGGAATGGAACCTGGGACCCTTGAATCCGCAGGCTGATGCTCTATCCACTGAACCAAACCTGTTAGGGCTTTCAGCAAACACATATAAGCATATAGATGTCAATCAAATCGTCTTTTGCTCTGGTCAGTGTTCTCAGTGGTTAGAGTGCAGGCCCTCCTACCGAAGTTAGATTCCCAGTCAAGGGCATATATCTGGGTTGCAGGTTCGACCAGGATGCATAGAGGAGGCAACCAATTGATGTGTCTCTCTCACATTGATGTTTCTCTCCCCTTCCATCCTTCCTCCTCTTTCTTTCCTTTCACCCTCTTTAAAAATAAATGAAAAAAATACATTTGGGTGAGGATTAACCAAAAAAGAAAATAATCTTTTATTAATTTTAGAGCTGGGGGAGGGAGCCAGGAAGGAGAAGAGGAGGGAGAGGGACACCTGATTTATGCATTCATTGGTTGATCTGTGTGTGTGCCCTGACCAGAGATGGAACCTATAACCGTGATGCATTGGAACAATGCTCTAACAACGGAAATACATGCCCAGGGTCAAGAAAAAAACTTAACTTGCAGACTAACACTCTCTCCATAGCTCAGAAAAATTATCACCCAATCTCACTGGAGATTAACTTACCTACAATGCAAAAAAAAAAAAAAAAAAAAAGCGCCATTTAAAATCAGAAATAAAGCCACGGCAGGTATGGCTCAGCTGGTTGAGCATCATTCCACGCATGGATAGGTTGGTGGTTTGATTCTTGGTGAGAGCATGTGACCCAGTTGCAGCCTCCATTCCCGGTGGAGGACATGTGCAGGAAGCAGCCAATCGATGTCTCTCTCTCATCGATGTTTCTCTCTCTCTATCCCTCCCCCTTCCTCTGTCGCTAAAATCAATGAAAACGTACTTTGTGGAGGCAGTAAAATGCGAAGCATAGGAGGAGGAAGTCAGGATAACCTTGGACTGACTAGAACAGCTACCCGCACCCCGGAGCGGGCCCAGTGCAGGCAGGAAGGCGGGGAGAGAAGGGGACTCACGGCCTCTCCTTGCCGCCGGTCACGATGAGGCCGTCTCGCAGGGTCGTGTACATGGCAAACACCGGCCCGTTGTGGGCTCGGGCCACGACTCTACACAGAACGTGGTCTTTCCACACGCAGACGTCTCCACTGATGGTACCTGTAAACGTCAAGTTATTCTGAAAAGGAGCGGGGAAGATACACTCATCAAAAGTTCCAGTGGAGTGCAAACAGATGCAATTCTTAGTACACGCGAGCCTGCCTCACCGGGGCTGCCGAGAGCCGGGCTGGGGGAGGACGTGGGCTCGGCAGCCGGGGAACTTGACCTACAGCTGCGCGCTGTCAGCGCTCTCTGTCCCAGTGCCGCTGCTTACTAGCTGGAGTGACCTTGGGCCAGACTTTTAACCTCTGAGTATCAGCTTTCTCGTGTGTATAATGAGGGAAACCATTCTCTAAGGTCTCTTCCAATTACAAATACAGTGGTACCTCGAGATACGAGTGCCCTAACATATGAGCTTTTTGAGATACGAGCTGTCGAGCGAGTGATTTTTGCTTTGAAATACGAGCAACATCTGAGATAGGAGTCATCGCGTGGATCGGCCGGCTGCACACGACCCACCAGTTTACCGAGACTCGAGCCTCTCATAGTTTCCCACGCCTCAAGGTTGTGGAATGAATTAAACTTGTATCTCGAGGTACCACTGTACTATAATTCGAGTTCATACCGCCCTTCAGAATGCTCCCTTGTAGCTGCCTAAGACATAATGTAAAGGTCACTAGTAACTGAGAGTGAAAAAGAGTAAAAATAGGAAGTGAAAATAACTTTTATTACGTCTGTTATCATAGAAAGGAAAACTACAATCTACAACAAAGCTGTAGTTTTTCAGATTTTACTAACTCATGATGTTAAAAATGAAATGAACACTTGCCACTTCTTAAAATCCAAGTAGCCAAAGTTAATGCCTTTCTGCCATCAATCCAAAATAAGATACATTTGATAAGGTACCAAAAGCTTTTATGTGCTTTCAGTCACATTGAGAACGGCAATCCTGATAGAGTTCCTTTTGTGGAAACTGGAAAACGGAAATCTTGCATCACGTGCTATTTTCATCCCATTTTAGCTTCACTTTTAGAACAACTTGTATAAGATCATTCACCCAAAACAATATGAAAAGAATCGATAGAAAAATAGACTGAATGATAATAGAAACAAACGGAGATTTTTCTTTCATCTTCCTGAGAAGACTAGTTTTTATGTTAATTCCTTATAATTCACTCTGACGTGAATTCCTCAGTATATATACTTATAGCTCACATTTGAATAACAATGCCATCCGTCATCTGGGATCAGCATTAACTCGTGCCTTATGTGCAATTAGAATGTAAGTGCTCGAAGTATAAAAAACATATATTATTTCTCTGGTGTTTTCATGGCCTAGCAGAGAGCTTCACGGGCTTAAGCTGAAGAAAACTCACCTTGTTATCTAATAAAACATTCTCACTGACTGTATTTCAAATGTAAAATATGGCTACTATTTTGGTCTTCAAGTTTATTTTGTATTGGGAAAAGGCAATTAACTACCTAAGGAATTTTGTATGTGAAGAAGGTTAAACTACATGGGCAAATTAAACGCCAGGAGCATTTGGATGTATGGGTTTTCCTTCTGGAAAGGAATTACTGGTCTTATATTAAGTCTTCCCAAAAGATTTAACTGGTTTGACATGGCATTGCCAACATTTTTAATGTTTTTTTTCCTCAAAAACACGAGTGTGCTTAAAAGTTCTAAAATTGTAATTTTCTTAAGGATTACATACCCACATAAATATAGTTTAGTAAGGAAACCTAGTTAATTTTTAATGCACAGGACAGGGTATTACAGGAAAGAGATGTGGATTGTAAAACACAGTCCCAGCTGGGATGTGAGGGGGCAGTCAGTGGCTCTTTTGAACACTTTCTATTAAGTGTAAGAGCAGGTGTGCTCTGGCCAGTGGATTACAGTGGTTAGAGCATCGACCCGGGCACCAAAGGGTAGCAGGTTCACTCCCGGCTCCTGGTTGGATTTCCAGTAGCAGGTGAACAGGAGGCAGCCAGCCGGTGTATGTCTCTCTCTCACATCAATGTTTCTCTCTTCTGCCTCCCTCCTTTCCACTCTCTGAAAAGCCATGGGAAAAATATCCTCAGGTGAGGACTGACCAGCAGAAAAAGACCAGTGCGCTCCTCCTCTGACTGAGAGCCACTGCCCAGAGCACTGCCAACGAGGTCAGAAGCAGAGCGTTCAGCTGCTGGGAAGCAGAGGAAATCCTAAACCAAGTACAGTGGTACCTCGAGATACGAGTGCCCTAACATACGAGATCTTTCAGATACGAGCCTTGAGTGAGCAATTTTTGCTTTGAAATATGAGCAACAGTTGAGATAGGAGTCATCGCGCGGATCAGCCGGCTGCACACGACCCACCAGTTTACTGCGACTCGAGTGTCTCATAGTTTCCCACGCCTCAAGGTTACAGAACGAATTAAACTCGTATCTCGAGGTACCACTGTACCACCTTTTCAACACTGGGAAATTACATTGCTCGATTCTGACCAATGTTTAGGGCCTAGGAGATTCCGATGACAATGACAAGATTAACGAGGGCGCCTGAGAATGGCACTGGCCCAGGGATTCACAGTTTCATTACAGTTAGTTCTTCCTCATTAACTTCCTCACGCTGATGTCTGGGAGAATCAGATTCTGAAAGATGAAATATATGCACGGCCGGGACCTATGTAATTGGATTCGGGTGCCACATGGAAACATTAACGTGGTTAATGTAAGGCAAGGAAACCCAGAGCGCCCGGTTTCGGTAGTTCAGGGCACCGCCACCCACATGTATGTAAGAGACATACTGCACCGAAGGCCACGGCCAGCATGGTCTGCATCCGGGCGTCGTCCAGCGCGCTCAGCAGCCCCTTTTTGCAGAGCAGCGCCCTGCCCGCCAGCGTCCAGAACCGCACGTGCTTCACGCCCACCGACACGAACTGCGAGTCCGAGTCCGGCCGGAATTCTGCCACGAAAATACGCTGGCTGTGGCCGGCCTTGCTGGCAATTTTGGCACCTGATGGAAAAGACACGACCGAATCACGTAGGTTAGTGTCAGAAGTAAGCTCATTTGTATAGAAGCAGTGACTCAGAGTACAGAGTTCAAAAAGCAAATGATTATTTAAAAATGTGGGAGGGCGTGTCCCTCCCACTGCTCCCTAGCAACCACATGATACGCAAAGAGCTATTTTTGCAAGTGATGCGTGTACAAGGAGCTTCATTATTCTTTAAGAGGCATTTTCCTTATTTAGTTTTGGCTTTTAAATTCCTTACAGCTGGATGTTCTTCCTTCCCATGAGCCTTCATGCCACCTCAGTGGCAGAACTGCTGTCATCATTTAAGGGCATTTTAGGTGTTAGAAACCATATCTTATGTTTTTCTATGTAGCTCCATGAATTTAACTTCTTTTAGTAGCTATGTATCTGAGGAGTTTTGACTGGATGTTAAATAAAATGATCCTATTGACCTTCCATTATCACTTACAATATACAGTGGTACCTCGAGATAAGAGTTTAATTCATTCTGTAACCTTGAGGCGTGGGAAACTATGAGACGCTCGAGTCGCGCGGTAAACTGGTGGGTCGTGTGCAGCCGGCCGATCCGTGTGATTACTCCTATCTCAAATGTTGCTCGTATTTCAAAGCAAAAATAGCTCGTATCTCAAAAATCTCGTATGTTAGGGCACTTGTATCTCGAGGTACCACTGTAGTTTACTTCCATTTTTTATTAGGAACCTGCTAGCCAAACAAAAATCAGCAAAATGCTTAAGTATCTAATTTCTTACTGAAAGAAAAGAGCAGCAAACCGTTTATAATATGAACTGCATTAGTTTATGTTTTGTGAGCTTACAATGTCGCGGGGCTTTTTAAGAGGGACGTACTTACAGTAACGCAAGCTGTGTGCGGTGCATTGTCCAGGCTACGGTGCATAATGGCCTCCATCATCAAGTTAAGGCAAACACTAGAGAATCCCTGTCGCCACAGTTTGCCTGTTTTAAACCCACAGAGGAAGAGGCTCCTACCTTCCTGCCACCTCCAAATGGTGACAGTGTGCTCCGGGTCCAGCCCCACGGACAGCAAGAGTTTGCCAGTGGCGCTGAAGCTCACTGAACACACGCCCTTCGAGTGGTAGCATCGGAGTATAGCGAGAGTCTGCTTGTTCACCGCATCCCAGATGTGAACGGAAGGGGCTGTAGCTAAACACAGAGAAAACCCAAAAGCTGTAACACACCCAAAAGCTGTAACACAGAAAGACTACGTACTTAATTTAAAAATGTATAACTGAGACTAAATTAAGATAAAGGAAAGGGGGAAAATACAGAATACTTCTTCAGTGTACTAGTATAATCCCAATTGCACTTTTGACAAAGTAGCATTTGGATAAGCAAATTAGGTAACCACAACTTTAAACAACTCCTCAAAAATAATGCATTTCTTAGATGCACATTAAATTTTCACATAATTATGTGGGGAAATATATAAACATTACACAATTAAAGACCAGGGTATATTCAATACTTAGATGATCTCAAGGAGAGGTTGAAAAGCAAATACAAATTGGGAAAAGGAACATATAGAAAACTACTGGAAAAAGATTTTAAAAGAAATTTTTAACTGGATATTGGGTAAAATGTTAACTCTGTATCACTTTATAAGATAGGTGTTTTTTGTTTTTTTTTTTAAAAATACAGGACTTTATGAAAGAAATCTTTTTTAAAGTTACTTTTGTTGTTATTCATTTTGCAAAGCCCATTTCTGCTGTTTAAAAAAATTTCCCAGCTCTCTTTTCTAAGTTAAAAAAAATCCCAGCGTTGTATTATTGTCCTTTTTTCATGAACTGTACCCTTAAAAAAGGTAAGTTAATTCAGCAGCTGATTCAGTCTCAGAACTCTTAGTAAAATAATCAAAATACTAACATGCATTTGCTTTAAGTTATAAATCTACTACAAATACTGCATTGTAAAAATAGAGAAGTATTAAGACAAGCTGTTTTAAAACCATTTGGTGCAGAAACTTTGGTCTCTAAAGAAAATATTCTGATCAATTTAGACTCCCTGGTATACTACCTACAATTTATATTATACAGTGATAAATTAAATCTGATAGTTCCTCAAAAAAAGTAATATATTTAATACAATATATTAAAACCAGGATTTAAATTTTATTATCACTAAGTAGGGACTAGTCAAAGATTTATGCAACTTTCTCTTAAAATTATCCTTTATTTAGGTTTTAAACTTTTTCAATTACAGTAACAAGTTTTATGTAAAAAATCAAAACTACATGGAAATAGATACAAAGGTTTACCCTATAATAAAATAAGGTGTGAACAACTGTCAATAATGTAAGTATTGGATTAAATGTTCCTCATTCAATAAAACTCAGAGGCTATGGGGACTGTAAACTTAATAAGCCATGTTAGGTGGTTCAAACTTAAATCGTAAATACGTATTGGTAGATCACTCTGATTTTTTGCTAGTGATAACTATTATACGGGTCACAATGTAAAAACATTTTAATATGTTTACAAAAAGCACCTCTGGGCAACTCATATACTATATTTGTTTAAATGTGATGAGATCATGGATTTTCAAGAAATAACACTTATTTTTGTCTCCAAATTTAATATGCCACAAATGACACAGTTCAATTAATCTAAAATTCAAATAGTAAATAATCCTAGATAAAATGAATTACTGAGCTTGTTAAACCTTTATAAAAAATTACATGAGATAGTAAGAAACTTACAGCAGAATTTGTATTTTAAAACATATATAGTAAGTATGACTCTGTTATGGGACTGCTCTACATTTAGACTGTCCTAAATTTATTGATGTAACAGGAGTTAAAATTTAAATTACTGGAAATTCTCAAGGCTTAATTTACAAAAGACGTGTTAAATTGTGTTTATTAAGTCTATTTTATTTTCTCCTATATAGCTGTCCCTCAGTTTCCCGGGGGGATTGGTACCAAAATCTGGGGGTGTTCAAGTCCCTTATGTGAAATGGAATATAGTGTTTGCACATAACCTGTATTTGCCTGTATATACTAGCAGCGGCCGGCAAAAATGCAGCTTGTGAGCCACATGCGGCTCAAGAGCTGCGGTTTGCCACTCTGTTGCCTAATGAGTTTGCTGACCACTTACCTAGACTCTCGATCCCAATAATTACAGGCTGTTGTTCCTTGTGATTAAGCCCCTCTCCAGTGGTCGGCAAACTCATTAGTCAACAGAGCGGCAAACTGCGGCTCACAAGAACCTCATGTGGCTCGTGAGCCGCAGTTTGCCGACCACTGGCCTATAGGCTGTGGCAGCGTTCGCTTCATTTGCACGGATTCAGTACAGGCTCAGCGTGTGGCAAATTCAAATTTTGTTTTCTGGAGTTTTGGGGGAGCTTTTTCCTCTGGGTGTTTTTAATCTGCCATCGGTGGCCCATGGATACAGAGGGCCAACTGTAACTTCCGCATGGCCACTCACTCTGTGCCACTCGCAGATGCCACCCTGCTCCCTACTGCCCGTATGCCACCAGATGTGAGGGCCCATCACGGACCAGGCACGTTACCAGGAACATCTAGTGCTTTCTAATCCGGGGCTCTAGACCGGTATCTCCCCCCCGAACGCAGGCTCAGAGGGAAGTGCTATGCCTGAGGCACCCGCAGCTCAGGGCAGGCAGGCCAGCAGCGTGCGGCAGGCAGTCCCAGCTCTGTCTGTCCGTCCACCACATCAAGCTGCCTCTGGAAACGCAATCCCACCACCGTTTCAGGACCACCCTTGACTCTTAGTCTCCAGTCCAGAGATGCCATTGGGGTTTCCTTCAGTTATATCGAGAACCGTGCTTTATGCCGGAGGCGGGGAGGGCAGGGGAGTTACAAATCCCTGGGAAATGTTTTCTCGCCAAACCGCTGATTCTTACTGTATCATGTAAACTGAAAGCTGAGTTGAACAGCTAAATTATTATATAGGGTGTCCCCCCAAAATGTAGACATACACTTTGAATAATTATAAAGGCAGTGTGTATTAAGATACACCTAATTTTCAAAACTGAGCTATCAGTTATTAAAGTGAGTATACATTTTTTGGGGAGACAACACTCTATATCTAAAAACAATGAACACATTTTTTATTTATTAGCTTTATAAATTTATAAGCCCACAGTCAAAATTAATGATAAAAAGTTTTTCTTAAATATTTAAATGATCTGTTGATCTAGCATGAGCAATAACTGTGATAGTATATAAAAATAAATTTTAAAAAAAATTTAAATTTTTACAGCTACATGAGATTGGCAAGTTAATAACTCCATGAAGAATTCTTGTGATGACTAAATAGGTTACATGTATAGTGCTTACAACAGTGCTGGGCACACTAAAAAGGTCCAAATACAGTATTACTTTTTTAAAAAATTATTATAATTACAGATTGGGCACAATATCATGATTTTAAAAAGATGTAGTCTTCATTTTTAAAACATCCAAAATAGGTTCCAGTATCTCATTACTCTATAAAAATATGGACTATCATTACTAAACAATATAACCAAAACAAAAAAATGATTAATTTTCCTTACGTGACATGTCTGCTGAATCACCTAAAATGGAAAAGGAGCAGAAAAATAATTATCCATTAATAAGATAAATACTAAAAGTAAAATTTGAAAAACTCAATGATAAAAGTGATGATCTTTATATATTTTAAATAAGTGTCATACAAAACTAATTTCATGTGAAACTGAGTAAACTGTAAGTGAAGCCAATAATTTAAATTATACATACATATTAACATTCTCTATATGTGACCTTTCAAACTTTGGATTAATACTTTATTTTCTTTGTATTTGATAAGTTAAGTAACATTTTAACAACTTTGAAAATAATATGATTTAAATTGATTATGATCCTCATTTTGATTTACAAAATGAATTTTTAAGAAAAAATATATTTTATTGATTTTTTACAGAGAGGAAGGGAGAGGGAAAGAAAGTCAGAAATATCGATGAGAGAGAGACATCAATCAGCTGCCTCCTGCACGCCCCATACTGGAGTTGTGCCCACAAGCAAGGTACATGCCCCTGACCGGAATCGAACCTGGGACCCTTCAGTCCGCAGGCCGATGCTCTAGCCACTGAGCCAAACCAGTCTTGGCACAAAATTAACTCTTAATAGACCCTTCCAGGTTAGAATGCATCTCTAGTTGAAGGGGAGAATTAGATCTAAACCTGAGAGAAACGATGGCAAAAGTTACCATGTAACTCCAGGCCATAAATCAATCATGCTCTATTTATTTTTTACTAAAAATGTTCGGTATGAGAAAAAGGTTGCTGACACTTTTGTTACGGGTTTTGTGGGAGGGTACAAGTGGGGGGCAAGGCTCAGGCTACCCTGCACTACCTGGACTTAGGAGAGGGGGGCGGTCACTAGTCATTCCACATTCCCTGTAGTGTTGCCTTTTAAAGAGTATAAATAGCAAGTCATTATGATGTGCATCTGAAGCTAACATAGTGTTGTATGTCAATTATTGGTCAATTTTTAAAAAAAGGGTAAGAAGTGGACAAGAGTCAAATTTTGTGGAAGTTTAACTTGTGGTCACATTTCCTAATCAAAAGAGAAAACTAGAACTCTAATATACTAAAGTTGCTTAACAGAGGGAGAGAAGAAAGAAAAAGAGAAGGAGCGATGTTAGAAAATGAAAGAAACAATTTGATTCACAGAATGTAAATTCCATTTTTAAACTGTGTGGTTTTCTGTTGTAAGCTTCTTGTATCAGAAGCAGAATACCTTGAACATGATATGTGCTGAATAAACTGACTGAATAAATAAATCTGCTCAATCAAAATTAACAGCAATAAAAAAGTAAGCATATGCCAAGAGGCACTGAACTAGGTTCTTTAGTGACCGAAATGGCAATGACATGGCTTCTCATCCCCCAGGCAGAGTAAAATCAAAATTCAGTTTCAAAACACTCACCAGAAAAAGGGGTCACACCTAGCTATATTATAAAAACCCAGTGGCCCTAGCACCTTAATGACCAAAGACCAGTGCAGGTGGGCAGGGCGAATGGGTAGGGCTGAGATTTTGCCCAGTGGGCATCTAGTGTATTTATAATCAAAGATTAGAATATTTTGTATATAATAGGTGAAATATTAGTCTACTTTCTTTTCAAAAGTAGAAAATTTTACAGATGGAAAGAATACCAGGGTCTTTGTGGCATCACTGTAGAACTAAGCAACCCAGAAAGTATTGAACTGATCAATGTATTACGTGCATGAAGATATTAAAGGCATAAATTATCTTAAGAAGAAAGACACTTGGAACACCTGGAAAGCTGGCTTAGCAACTGAGGCCCACTGAGACCCAACCAACTCAGGGTTCGAATCATTTCTAAAAACTACACCCGCTTGTGAAGATCTGATTGACAGAATCTACTATGCAGAATTCATAGTGATCACGGGTTGATTGGTAGATATGTCTGAACTAGGCCTGCTATCCTCTCATCACTTTGCTGGTAGGGTTACGGCCTTTGTATAAGTTTATAGCTCCACTGACTTAAAGACACAGTCTAGGTGATGGTTTAGAAACAGCTGGCAAATTGGATCAATTCCAAGGAGAGAGAGAGGCAGCGGGATTTGCTAGCACAGAGCAGACGTGGCTTCTCTCCTTTCCACTAAAAACCCTGCTGTGGCAGAGGCTCTGCCCCTTCAGCTGGTTATGTCCTGGCTCCCTTAGTCACCGTGTCTTCCTCAAATCCTTCCTTTCTGCTCTGCATGCTGTTAAATTAAACCTTTTTTTAATATATATTTTTTTATTGATTTTTCAAGAGAGGAAGGGAAAGGGATAGAAAGCCAGAAACATCTATGAGAGAGAGACATCGATCAGCCGCCTCCTGCACGCCCCCTACTGGGGATGTGCCCGCAACCAATGTACATGCCCTTGACCGGAATCGAACCTGGGACCCCTCAGTCCCCAGGCAGATGCTCCATTCACTGAGCCAAACCAGTTTCAGCAAATTAAACCTTTTTGCTGATCTGAAATTTCTGCTAAAGGACTAAATCCAACTATTTCAATCAACTAAGCTTATTCTTAATTTTGAACTGCTGGAATCAACTCAGATAACTGAAGTGAAAGAAAGACACCTGGAAATAAATAATATGGTCAAACTGGGTGTGTGCTTTATGTGCAAATAATTTTTAAAAATAAACAAGATATTTTAATTTTTTTCCTTAGGATACGAAATTAATTTGAGCAAGGCAATCACTTAAAATTATTTCTTTTAAAATATACAAACATACCTACTTGGCCAGTTGCTACTATGTTGATGAATTTGGGGTGCTGATTTACAGTGAGGCACAGAATATCATCATTATGTTCCTGATAAAAACTCTGAGTCCCTATAAAAAATAATTTGAGGATTAAATTTTAAAACCTTAAAGTATAGCAGCCAACTGCACTTATCCACAGCTATTAAACTGCTCTGTTTAACTTACCTGCTTCTCGAACACATATTTTTGCGCACTTAATATGTGCGTATCATCATGAAGATGGAAAAATGACCCAGAAACCTTTAAAGGGATAGAGCCTGAAAGGCATAAAGCGATGTGACACAGGCTGAAGACACAAGTGCCACAGAGCCGAGGATCAAACGCTGTGGGATTCACAGCAGAGAAGCCTCTGATCCTGGCACGGGGCACTGCCGGGCTGACCCGGTGGACTCGGTCAATGGGAATGTGGGGGGGAGGGCATTCCAGGTGGAAGAACACTTGAAGCAAAGATGCAAAGGCAGGAAAGTATTAAGCACACAAAGGATTCACTTGGCTGAAGTGTAAGGTCAGAAAAAGAAAAGTGAGAAATATGGTTGAAGGCAAATTGGAACTAGAATCATAGAGGAAGTTGAATGCCATTCTATTAAGTTTCATATTCATTGTAATCAGCGGGGAGGTACTGAGGAATTTTACTTATTTAATGTATTTTACTTCAGAGAGAGAAAGAGAGAGAGGAAGGAAGGGAGAGCGGGAGAGAGAAAGACACCAATGGAAGGTAAATAGTGACTGGCTTTCCATCACCCACCTCACCCCCACCCCCAGCCATCAGCTCACCCAGAATGCTACTTTCAACCACTATCAGACAACCATCCAAACCATCAAGAGAATAAAGTTACAATGGCTTCAACATACAGTAAACCTTCGCTCAGAGACCTATGTGCACTTGGCATATGGAACCCTGTTCTGCTCCTATGTTCTATTAAGACTGTAAATTTGGTTCCTTGAAATACTAGTAGGAAGGTCTTCAGTATGAAGTCTATTCTGGGCTCAGGCATTTTAATTATTGAAGGTTTTAACCAAGAATTTTCAGATGCTACATTTAAAAATCCTAACTTTGAGAGAAAGGAGGGATGAGGAACCAGGGCTTCCTACCTGTAGCGACGTTGTGCAGAATTCCAATGGACGCGGTGTGATAGATTATATCATCGCCGTCATTTAGATAGTGAACGTTATTCCTACAGTCTCTGCCTCGGTAGCCAAAGACAAGCTCCAACATGAGGTCCTGTAACAAAGGTCAATCCACAGTGTGATTCCTCACGTCTAAATATTCACCATTTATTTTTTACTGTGTACAGTATTGGTACCTCCAGACAAAACAAAGGACGCATCCCTGATGCTTTACAAACTGCAAACACAAAACTAAAGCAGACATACTTCTTTATGTAACCGGTTTTGGCCAGCTAAAACACACATTCTATCTTTTCCGCATAAAGTTGTAAGAAAGAAAAGGAAAGCAAGATTCCATGAATTTCGGTTCTTAGAAGATTTTATGGGTTAAACATGGAGAGACTTCTGTCCAAAAGAAGAATGTTCCGATTTGTGTTCATTAGACAAGGTAATGGTTACTTTGACTGTTATAACTCAGTGGAGATTAGGTGCAAGGGGTGCACTTTTACGCATGAAAACAGTACAGTGACACTGGGGCACAGGGTGACTCCTGCTCGCAGTGGCCTGGGGCCGAGTGGGGCAGGAAGTTTTTATAACCAAACAGAAATGATTGTCCGATATGTGTATACTCATTAAACCAGATGTGGGTACTTTACAAAAAGGAAACAGCATGAACCGGAGAAGGCGTTTCCTCACCTCGATGGGCCTCTTCTTCTTGCCCACATTGTTTGTCTGCAGCTTCTCGGGCTGCGGCGGGGCCCTGCTCACGGGGGGCCTGGAACAGGGAAGTGGGGAACAGGGAAGCAGTTATGGGCACCTTCGTGGAGAGAAACGTCTAACACCCCTTCCGGGGAGACTTGTCTGGCATCCCTTCATCAACACAAGCCCATCTGCGTGCTCACTAGACTGCGCCCTCTCTATCTTTCTATCTTCTAAAACACGAAGGGATGCGACCTTTTATTCGCTTTACTTTTAATTTCTTTAGTGCGTGTTTCATACTGCAAATGCTATACAGCAGCCTGCTTATAAGAATATACAGATGTCAGCTTTACAAACTCAGAGCTCCCAAGTCTCTCTCACAGTATTTTACATCTGGCACGTACTCAATAGATTCTTCTCGAACTGGATTGTGAAAATATTTCCATGAATTTCTATTGCCAACGGAAATGGCGTCTGCGTTGGAATCTGTGCTCTTACCTGCCATTCTGCCTGCCCTCTCTCCCTCCCGCAGTTCCCAGCATGGTGTGGCTCACCACCAGGCCAGAGGGCACGTTCCAGTTTGGAAGCAGTAAATCATGCCACACTCCATAAAAGGTGATGCTGCTACTGCTGCCTCCGGCTCCTCCTCTTCCTTCTCCTCACTGTTACTCAAGTCTAACCAACTTCACCCACAGCAGCTCTCTCTCCAACTCCAGCTCCCTCCTCTCTGTGTCCACTGCTAGTTCAGTAATGTCCCATGAGGTGTATAAAGCTCACATTGGATTCATTTAAATGTAAAGGCTCTTTCCTAAAATTCTTTGTAAAATAAAGTTTAAAAACTCAGCTTCATTTAGTTTTAACTGATATAATTGTTATTCAAAGGCTTAATAACCTGAACACTGAATCTAAATTGTTTATCAACTCTCCCCTTCAAATTTTAAGCTAATATTCATTAAATTTTTTTTCTTATTGATTTAGAGACAGAGGAAGGGACAGGGATAGAGAGAGAGAAACACAGATCCACTGCCTCCTGCATGCCTTCTATTGGGGACTGAGCCCACAACCAGGCATGTGTCCTGACTGGGAATCAAACCTGTGATCTCTTGGTTCATGGTTTGATACTCAACCACTGAGCCACTCCTGCTGGGTTAATTTTTAACAACAAAATCAGGAAGTGATACAAATTAACTTTGCTCTGAAAAATTCCAATATTTATAAATAAGCCCATAAAAATAAAGGTATGACAAATTCGTATTTTCAAAATGGTTTTCAAGTTATTTATCCATAAAAAGTAAATGAAGTGTTATGTCTTGAACATCTATAATAATAAAAGCATGATATGCTAATGAGATTGGAAAGCCATGGCAGGTGGGGGCCAAGGCAGAGGCGGCAGGCGGGGGCTCATGCAGGGGGGAGGGGCCGAGCCGCTTGCATGCATTTCATGCATCAGGCCTCTGGTGTAACATAACAGAGTGTGCATTTTCATGGTCAACAGCTTATGCAGAAGTACATCACTTTGGCTGGCTGGTGGCATAAAAATTAAATGCACTTACAAAACTATAAAGAGCTTTTCAAATTATCACAACAATTTTGGTTTCAAACCTTTTTCATATACTTTAAAAATATATGTAATTAATAAATATATGTTTCCATTGTGTTTTAGACAGGGAGAGACGGAGAGAAACATCAATGTGGGAGGGACACTTTGATTGGTTGCTTCCTTCATGAGTCCTGACCTGGGGCCCAGCCAGGGAGAAGCCTGTAACCTAGGTACGTGCCCTTGATCAGAATCGAACCCGGACCCTGCAGTCAGCAGGACGAGGCTCTATCCACTGAGTCAAACCGGCCAGGGCAGGATAGGACATTTCTTAGCCCTTCTAGTAGGAGATCTTCATTTTTCCTCCAGGAGTGAGGTGGAAAGACCCTAGATCACCTTCTTGGATTCTTATCACCCAAGTTACCAAGAACACAGTGAGGGGTGGCAGGAGATTAGCCAATGAGCGGTCAGAAAAGGTGTTTATGCTAGAACTGGTTAGGCTCAGTGGATAGACCGTGGGCCTGCGGACTGAAGGGTCCCAGGTTTGATTCCTGTTAAGGGCATATACCTTGGCTGGAGGCACAACCCCAGTGGGGAGTGTGCAGGAAGCAGCTGATAGATGTTTCTCTCTCACTGATGTTTCCAACTGTCTATCCCTCTCCCCTCTTCTCTGTAAAATAGTCAATAAAATACACATATTTTTAAAAAATGGTGTCTCCTCTGCAGCTCATGCGGTCCCTGCGTTGTATCCACTGGGCTGGGGGGTGTCCTTGCCACCTGGTGGTGGTCACCAGGGTCTCCCCACAATCCAGGGAATGGGGGCATGGACCCCCCGAACTGCCACTTGGTGCCAGAGCATGCGCAAGCAGCTGGGGGCGGGGCAGGAACATCCTGCGTGGCTGCTGCACCCACAGTCCCAGAGTGGCCGGGTGTTCTGGGACCCCTGCCGTTCAGGGCCTACGTGCGGGCCTACAGGCTAGGAGCAGCCTGGGTCCCAAATATGTCCCTGGGACCCAGGCTGCTTGGCGCCTGCATATGCAAATTAACCAACATCATTGTTGGGTTGATTTGCATACTTGCTCCTGATTGGCTGGTGGGCGTGGCATGTGAGCATAGCTGAGTTATGGTCAATTTGCATGTTTCTCTTAGATAGGATAGCTGTAGTTTTTATCTATACAATCTCATGTAACAGTTATGTATACTTTAAACCCTATAAAAATAATTCATATAAGATATATTATTGCTTAAAATTACACAGCTTGCAATATTATACAAGTTAAATGGGTAATGTTTCAGAGAAGTAGTTATTTATGTGTGAATCCAATAATTAAGATGCTCTACATTTCAGAAATACTCAGTTCACAGGAGAAAAACAAACTGTGATTAGAAGTAAAGGACACCAAGTAACATAGTAGCTCATTAATGGGAAACATAAGAGAAGATAAAAATACAAAATTAGGCCTCATAAAACATAGCAAAGAAAGAGGATTACCTGGAACCTCTTTTTAGCAGCAGATATAAAAAGGGGAAAAGATTACAACACAGATTTAATTTAAAACACTAGTAAAATATCTCCTGCAATAAAATATTTTTTTTTTACAAATTTAAAAAATTATAGCAGGTAAACTATACTGTATATTTTAAAGGCCTGTTTTTATTTATTACTGCATATTAGAAAAGACTTAAGTTACTCCATTAATGGCAGGGAAATAAGAAAGATGAAAAATAAGTGAGAATTCAACATGTTATAAATGTTAAAATTTGCCCAAAACAGGTAATTCCTGCTGACTGCAAATTAAGGAGCACCTTATATTTGAATTTCTATACAATCTCATTTCAAATATCCTTTTTGCATCCTTATCTTCCAGCATTTTCCTAATGGTACCTTTTTAAAAAACTCCTCAAATAGCCTTTACCACAAATGGTTCTACTACAGACACAGTTTGGAGACATTTTCATCTCAGTACAAGTACCCCAGAGTCCTTGCACACAATTTTATCAAACATATAAATAAACACATTCACTGCCCCACGTTACTGTTTTAAAATTCATGGAGACATTAAATATGCATAAAATGATCTTTGTAGGTTTATAAACTGAAATTTTTCACACTGATAAAAATGTATGGTTAACAGATTGTTTTTATCAGTTTCTGAAACTTAAGGGAAAACGGAAACTACCTTAAGTATAGGAGTCTATGAAAAGTCATTTTAAAACCAATGATTATAACCAAGACTCTCATAACAACACCCACATATTGTATTTATAAAATGCAACTGTTTTGTAGGATTTGTCCTGTTTCATTTTCTGATTCTTTCCTGACAAATGTTGTTCAATGTTTTATAGGGGAAAAATATACCTTAAGTAACTATAAAGACCAAAACAGAAGAGTCAATTTTTGATATTTTCTTTAATAAAATACTGACCTTACTATCCCCTGCCTTCAAAAGGAGCAAAGGAAAAAAGGAGGAGACATAAGAAAACTGATCATGAATAAAATGTACCAGTTTACTAAGCTGAGAAAAGACAAATATAAAAAATTTCACTGATAATAAATTATATTTGTTTCACAAATATTTAGATAAAAAAATAATAAAATTATTCAAGTCATTTAGGTAAAATACCCCACAAAGTATTAAACAATTATAGTAGTTATCACATTGTCATCAGAAACATTTTCCTTTTAAGTGAATAAGATATTTGACAAGCATTTGTTTTAACTGTCTATCAAGTTTCTAATTTCACATTTGATGATAATGTATTTTATTTAAAATATGAAAATAATTACTTATAAAGACTATTTTATCTCCTCACAAATATAATAAAAGTTGGCAAAAAGAAATATAACTTCATTTTTATTTCCTTTGATTCGTTTATTTTATGAAAATGAAGACTCCTAACTATGAATCACATTGCTGGCTTCTTCAGCCTCAACATTTTCAGAAGAATTTAGTAGAGCTGAATTATGATTTGAGAACAAGGTGTGAAATAATTTCAAAATAATTTTTAAAACATCAGCTGTAAAAAATGCAAGCTAACAGCAAAGATTATAATCATGACTGTCAAATACTCTCCATGAGCAGCAAGATATTTTCACCTGTCAGAACTTGGGTCACTTCAGCAATGAGGAAGAAAATTAAAGTGTTTTACCATAAAAGATGGCCTACATATTAAAATTAGGTCACACTTTCTTACGTACTAAATTTATCTGATAAATATTTTTCTTTAAAAATAAATACAATAAATGAAAAAGACTTATGGAAATGTCAAGTTCCTTTTCCCTTATGAAACACTTTTCATGCTTCATGAACTGGGTGATATACTTTCCTTTAAGTAATAGTAAGCACTATATTGCAAATATTCTAATTAGGAACACACACATTTGCATATTTAAATATATTACTTTAGTTAATATATAGGTGGTGTTCATTACTTTGTGAATATTTCACTTCATAGAGTGTTTCAGTATTAACCAAGGTACTCCTCAGGTTACTTTGTATTTCATTCCAGGGAAGGGATGTCATTGGTACGTACAGACCCACTACCTAAATTCTTTCGCTTAAACCACAAGTTAGAATCATTTTATCTCTGAGGAAACTGAGGCTCAGAGAGGACAAACCGTTTAAAAGATTCACATTGATCATCTACACAACTGGTAAATGATAAAATGAGTGTTTAACCCACTGTCTGAATTCAAAGCCAGGCCATGTACCTCCTACCCAGGTGCTTCAACTTTGAATCCTGTGCAAGTATTCAGACTGTGGTTTGGCCAATTTTTATGGGACATCTCTCTCACTTCAAACTCTGCCTCTTTATATATGACGACAATGCTGCTGGTCAGCCGTCAGGTGACTCCTCACTGCTATTATCTGAGGTTTACCATCATCAACAGGGGCACGTGGGACAGCTGTGGTGGCATCACCACCTCAACATTCCACCCGAACTTTCTGGGCACTTGGGGGTGAATGTCTCGTTCTGCCCTCTTCTCCATCACCATCATGCACCCCACCTTCCAGTGTCATCCTTTCCCTGATTCTTAAACCCACAGGTGTAAACGCCAGTCCCTCTGCCAGTGCTTTCTTCTGATGTAATTTCTACGAGCTGAGCTCCAATGCTCTTCAGCACTACCCTCACCAACTACACTTTCCCGTGAGTCTTCCATTCTGTTCACTGTGAATGCATTCCCTACCTTTCCCTCCCCCTCAAATACTCTTACCAACTCCTCAGACAGAAGTTTTCCGCACTGCAGCTTCTACAGGGGAGGTCGCTGCTGTTTCCCCTCCTACTCCCACTCTGTGCCTCCCTGCTCTTCCTGGGTAATGTTTCCTATTTCTTTTCTTTTTTTAATATATTTTATTGATTTTTTTTTTACAGAGAGGAAGGGAGAGGGATAGAGAGTTAGAAACATCAATGAGAGAGAGACATAGATCAGCTGCCTCCTGCACACCCCCTACTGGGGATGTGCCCGAAACCAAGGTACATGCCCTTGACCGAAATCAAACCTGGGACCTTTCAGTCCGCAGGCTGATGCTCTATCCGCTGAGCCAAAGCGGTTTTTAGCCCTTTTTCATTTCTTAAAACCTCTTTGCTTCTGCAATCCATGCGATTCACTGACCCATACGCCTTTTTATTGTTTTCTATCTTCCCTAATGATTTTAAAAGCATCAGGTTCACCATTTCTCTCCATCTGTCACCTAGCTTAGAGACTTTATTAAAAAGTTATCTCCTCATAAAATTATTGTGTACACGTCCTTATTTTTGATTTGCTGATTCTAGACAAAGACCAGTAATTCCCATTAGAGACAAGCTACATTTTAACTTCCCTTTTTGAAAAATTTCTGGATTAAATCTATCCTTGATTAAAGGCACAGGGTTCAAAGAGCCTTTTCAAAATTTAATATCTCTGCTCATGTGCTTCCTAAAAAGTACATAGTACTAGGTTTGATTTTTATTATTTCCCCAACCCCATCACATACATTTATAAAAGTTAGCAAATAACATTCTTCCATTATATAGACTTTACATATAGCATCATCCCTTAAACCTATTTCTAATAAGTGTCACCACCAAAAAGCAAATAAGAAAAAATACGATTTTCCAAGAGGTACTGGAGACCGTATAATAAAAAGAGTACCACTGTTATTTCGTTTTTGCAAAAATACATTCAGTTGAAGAATAAATTCAATTATTGATAGCAGTATCATTTTCTTCATCTAGTTTTAAACGACATTCAATTAAAGAATAAATTCAATTATTAATAGCTGTATCATTTTCTTCAGCTAGTTTTAAACTTGACTATTACCTCTCATCACTTGAGGGTTCTTTTTGTTGCAAATGAGGCTTGGTTCCAAACATGGGACGAATATTTGTTGATAAGGCTCTGATGGTGTAACTGATCTCATTCTCCCTTGTCACATCACTGTCGTAGCCTACCGTAAGAGAGAAGAATTATTCATTAACTGATAACGGGAGAGGCCAAGTATGTGATCTTATTATTTGGATACAAGAATGTTCAATGATATAAGTTAAAAATATTATTACAACCAAATTATAAAATAATATACAACCAGTGAAAGTGATGTAGAAGAATATTTAATGATATGTAACAATATTTCAAAGTATTACTAAGTGATATAGCAGGCTACAAAAAATAAGTTTAATATGATACCATTTTTTGTTAAAAACATACTATGTATACAAATGCCTTATTACCAGATCCCAAATTATTAACAGAAGTTGCCTCTGAGTGGTCAAGTTATGATGCTGTGCTTATTATTTACTGTAAAGAGTATTTTCTAACTTTTCTATCATGACCTGATATTACTGGTGTATTAGGAATTATTTTAAAACATGAGGTTAGATACTGTAAATTTTTAAGCAGTACTTATTTAGGTATTACCATCCATTTGTAGATAAAGAATATGTAAGTCATCTATACATGACAGCCTGCTCTTCTCGAGTCACACCACCAATTTTGGTGTTAAATAGACCAAATATTTAAATAGACTAACTGTTAAATAGACAGTTATGCAAACATCAGCTTAAACCAGCTGTACTACTTTCTCTATGTTCTAGATAAAATAAGACTGTAAACCAACACACCCCCATCTTCTTCTGAGCCTGTGTCAGATTCTTCACTATCACAAGGCCTTTTTTCTCGCGAGCCCTCCGTTTCATTTGTCCAAACCATTAAGGACATATCCGCACCTCCCAAGGTCACCAGCATGCTGTCATCGCAAGTCCAGCGCACATTTGTGACCTGTGTACTATGAGCCACATACCTCTTAAATTTTCCACATTTTCCCTAAAGGCAAAAAAAAAAAAAAAAAAAAAAAAAAAAAAAAAAGCCAAAAAGTCATTCTGAGAAATGTCATTACTTGAAATCTTTCAGTTAAAACTTTGAATTTCTTTCTTAATATATGACTAGGAAGTTAGCCATTATAAATACAATGTATACAGTAAATTAGAAAATACTGAAATTCACTAGAATAAAAAATAACAGTTTCCCAGCTGGTGAGAGCAGGGAACACCAGGTAGTTTCACACCTTGTCTAGTACCAGGGACATAGCTTTTTTTATTTATTTATGTATTTTAAAAAATATATTCTACTGATTTTTTACAGAGAGGAAGGGAGAGGGATAGAAAGTTAGAAACATCAATGAGAGAGAGACATCGATCAGCTGCCTCCTGCATGTCCCCCACTGGGGATGTGCCCGCAACCAAGATACATGCCCGTGACCGGAATCAAACCTCAGATCCTTCAGTCCGCAGGCTGACGCTCTTTCCACTGAACCAAACTGGTTTCGGCGGGACATAGCTTTTTTAGAAATCAACTTGGTACTGTGCATTAAAAGCATAAAAACATTCTGACTTTTTTTCATTGACCACCCCCCTTCTAGAGATCTATGCTAAAAAATGCCACAGGTGTAACATTTACCACGGCGTTTACTTCTAGCTGTGGAACACTTTAAATACCTTACATGTTCCTAAGAGTAATACTACAGTATAGACCTATGGAATAACACATATCCATAGAAAACAATGGCTATGAGACATATTGTTGAAAACAGAAACAATGATTTAGAAATCAGGATATAAATATCTATGTACCAGGTACCCATCTTAACAAACATAATTATCAAGCATTTTGGTATAAACCCAGGTAAATAACTTTTATCTTCATTCATTCATTGTCTGTAAGCACCATACATGGGAATATATTTTTCTTTTCATTGTCAAGAAAAATACAAGTTTTATAGACTGGCAACTTTTAAATCTTGAACAGCAGCATTGCCAGTTATAGAAGTATACTTCAGAGTAATGTATCATAAAGCAGGTTTCAGATGGACATCTTTTCAAGGATGTTAATGTGAGAAATGTTTTTAAATACACAAAACGTAATGCCAGCTAAATCAGTGAACCTTCTAGGAATGAAAGTTAGCTGAAATAAAAGGAGGTTCTGTCAACAAAACACTGCAAAAAAGTAGTTTGCCTCAGGTTTTGTGGTTCTTGCTGCAATAAGATTGTTATTTACTACTAATGGTATATATTTAATCAAAAGAATACTAAAATCACTTAAGTTACTATTAGGATAAAAGGGATATTTCCTTTAGAAGGAATATTTACATTACTCAATGTTGAGAAACACTGTACAACATAATACAGAACTTAAGACATGGAATCACAAATTATAATACTTCTAGATAAAACCATAAAGGTGATGCTAAGACTAGGGAACATAAGGCAGTTACAACTGGCTGCTTATATTTCCCTCCTATTTTCTCCTTCCTTTCCTGTTTCCTTCCTTCCTTTCTTCTGCTTCCTTCTCCCTTCCCTCCCACAAAAGAAAAAAAAAGGAATAGGGAACATAATTCTGAGCCTTTCATATTACAACTTATGTTACCTCTGTGATATTGCTATTTCACTGTTGTAATGAAATAGCATTTCACAACTATGACATGCTCTGAAAGGACATTACTTTAACGTTATGATTGCAATCATTAGGAGCGTTGAAGAAAAGCACATACTTTGGCCGGATATCTAAATAACTTCACAAATCCCAAATCATCCCCAGTGGCTAGAACCATTTTGTCATGGGTGAGGCAAGAGGCAGTTACATCCGTGACTTCTCCAATTACTGGCCAAATCCCCTCACAGCACAAACCCAGCACACTTGTCCATGATGCCCAACCAATTTTTTCTACCTAAAAAGGAAAAAAAAATATTGTAAGTTTGAAATATCTAAACCTAAAAGTTAACAACTAAATATGAAAACTTTTCTTTGTAACTGTAGGCCATAAGTAAAATAAAAAATGCAATAAAAATTATTAGTTGTCTTGGTTTTGTAGCCTCCCAAACTCTCTAGTTCCTGTAGAAACATTTTTAAAAAATGTATCTTTATTGTTGAAAGTATTACAGATGTCCTTTTTCCCAAATGACCCCTTCTAGCCTGTTCCTACTCCCGTTCCCAGGACTTCACCAGGTTATTATCTGTGTGCATGCGTTATGCATATATGCACGTAAGTTCTTTGGTTAATCTCTTCCCACTCCCTGCCCTTCACTTTGAGATTCATCAGTCTTTCCATGTTTCTGGATCTATTTTATTCATCAGTTTATTTAGTTCTTTAGATTCCACATGAGTGAGGTCATGTAACACTTGTGTTTTGCTGACTGGCTTATTTCACCTAGCGTGTTACTCTCCAGGAACCTCCATGCTGTCTGCACAGTATCCCATGGGTAAATATACCACAGCTTCTTTATTCACTCATCTACTAAAATTTTAATATGACATTATTAAAGATGCGCTCATAGATACACTGTGTGTTCTAGTGAAGAGCATACAGTGATAAGGAATAAGCTCATTTCTGTTCTTTGAATAATCAAGAAAGTTATTCTTATCTTTCACATTTAAATTTCTACTAATCTCTCTCTTTATATATATATGCATATATACATATAATTATTCAAACATCAGTATTACTTCATATATATATATATATATGAATGAAGAGGTAATATGCAAATGAGCTGGGATGCTGTCACAGTCACGCCCGGCTCAGTAGGAGGGTACAGGCACAGCAGGGCAGAGCAGGGCCCGCAGAGAGCGGGGAACAGGCCTGCTCACAGCGAGCAGGCAGGCCTATCTGCAGAGAGTGGGGAGCAGGGCGGGCCTGCCTGTTTGCCAGGGTGCGCTGGCAAACAGGCATGAGCTGCAGAGGAAACAGCTTTTCTTATAGCTCACTGGCTAAGAAGGTGGTCTAGGGTTTTTCCTTCTCGCTCCTGGAGGAAAAAAATGAAGGTCCGCTGCTGGAGTGCTAAGAAATGTCATATCCTGCACTAGCCGGTTTGGCTCAGTGGATAGAGCCTCAGCCTTCGGATTGCAGGGTCTGGGTTCAATTCTGATCAAGGGCATGTACCTAGGTTGCAGGCTCCTCCCTGACTAGGGCCCAGGTCAGGGCTCATGCAGGAGGCAACCAATCGAAGTTCCCTCTCACATTGATGTTTCTCTCTGTCTCTCCCTCTCTCTTCCACACTCTCTAAAACTCAATCGAAACATATCCTCAGGTGAGGATAAAAAAAAAAAAAAAAAGAAAGAAAGAACTGTCATATCCTATGAAAGACACATCTTGAAAACGCCTGAAGAACATGGTCATTTTTTCCCGGTGAAGGGACTGGAGTCCGTGTTGATGAAAACGCTTTGGCGGCGGCTGCGGCCAGCAGTGCAGAGCAGTGGGGTGATGGGAGCAGCGCCTTCCCCTGATCAGCCCGGTCACTTCCTGCAGAGGAGGCCAGGCTGCAGCACGGGGAGTGGGCCTAAGCCGTCAGTAGGACATCCCGTGAGGGCCCCCGGATTGCAGAGGGTGCAGGTCGGGCTGAGGGACACCCCCCCCCCTCCGTGCATGAATTGCGTGCACCAGGCCTCTGGTACATTATAAGCATGTTTTCCAATGAATCCCTGTTGGAAATTATGACCTTTTCTTTACAGTCCTTTCCTATTAAGCCTCTTTCATGTTAAATTTGTTTAACCTCTCTTCCTCAACCATGTCATGTCAAAAACTTTTGCTAATGTTGTCAGGCACAAAGCTGAACACTCTGCTTTCCTTTCTTTAAGCAGGAACTTGCCAATAAGCATGTTAAGCACCTGGGCCCCATCCAGCACTCTAATATGGGATGGGATGGCATGTCACCTGCTTCCTGTGCTTTCAGGAAGTCATTGGAGCAGAGCTGCACATACAAGATGCTTTCTTACTACAGTATCTCTTCCTTTACCCATCAGTGTGGTCCGACCCCATAAAATGAACTTAGAAAAAGAATATGTATCATTTGAATAACCTAGAACAGGCTTCCTGTGAAACGAAATGAGAGTAGGCATCGGCTCTGTAACCATGCTTAGTCGTATTGACTTACAAATTCTACTGTCTTCCTACCTCCATCCTGGGGATCGTCTGTCTTTTGCCTCTGGGAGCTTCAAAGAATAACTGTTCTTTAGCACCAGTGTTAACCTGTAAGAGCTTTCCTTAAGAAGAAGGCAAAAATATATACACATACAGAGTCATATATTTATAATTTTACATTTTTTTAATTTTATACTTTTAAAAGAGACCATTATAAACATAGCATGAAAACTTGATATTATAAAGAAAACAGTTTAATAAAATTCACTTTATAAAAATATGAACCTTTTATATTAAAAGGAAGAATACTAGTTGATAAAAAAATTATAAGTCTATGATAACAAAATAATTTAGAGATGCAAACTAAAACAAGAAATACCATTTTTCGCCTAACTATGCCAAAAATTAAGCCAGATTTAACAATTTCAATTGCTGCCATGGGTATGAAACCTGATTTTTGTCTCATAATCTGATACAATTGTTCTAGAAGGAAGTTGGACATTTGAATAAAATTTTTAAATGTGAAAAAATTACATATACAAATATAAAATACAAATACATGTACATTTAGTATTATGTTTAACTTTTATGGGAAAAATTAAGCTTAAACATAAAAGCCGTTTTCCTCTGCAGTCAACATATATTAAGAGCATTTGATTTTATTACTTTCTATATAATTAAGTAGTTAAATTTGTAAGTGATTTCATTTTTTAAAAAAATATATTTTATTAATTTTTTTATAGTAAGGAAGGGAGAGGGACAGAGTTAGAGACATCGATCAGCTGCCTCCTGCACACCTCACACTGGAGATGTGCTCGAAACCAAGGTACAGGCCCTTGACTAGAATCAAACCTGGGACCTTTCAGCCCGCAGGCAGAGGCTCTATCACTGAGCCAAACCGGTTTTGGCAGTGATTTTTGTGTATGTCTACACATAAAAACTATTTCTGTTATCATGTATTTAAAAACAAAAACCCATCTAGAATCTAATTTTGGAGCTTTTAAATTTTGTTCAATAGTACTTGAAAAAAACTGATTTATAATACTAGATTTGTAGAGATGAATACATGAAACAAAAATCCTTAAAAATGGCCCTGGCCAGGTAGGGCAGTTGGTTAGAAAGTCATCTAGACACATCTATTATAGGTTCAATCTCCGGTCAGGGCATGTACAAGAAGCAATCAATGAATGCAAAAATGAGCAAAATCAATGGCTCTCTTTCTCTCCCTTCCTCATTTTCTCTAAAATCAGTTTTTAAAAATCCTTAAAAATGGAGCATTTAAAATATTTAGCATTTATCCAAGCTTATTAAATGCTGTCATATGCCATGCATTCTGCTAAAACACAAAGATATTAATTAAATTGTGCATGCTATGCAATTATGACTATAATTTTTAGAGAATGTAATTCTATCAAACAATGGGGAAATCACTTTAAAATTCTCACTAACATACCTATTTTCCAAATTTTCAGTGACTATTTACATCAAACTTTTTTGACAAAAACCAGGACAAATGATTAATATTATTTTGGATAATACTTAAGTTACTTTACAAATTAAAGAGTTTACACTTACTGGACTATCATTTGAATTATACTAGGAGAAATACTGAAAAGTCTAAACTCCTGGTATTCATCTCCAGATGTAAAATAAAGCAAAGGAAAATAATTTTGAGAATGATTTTTTCTTTTCACAATGCTTTTGAACTCATCTGTTGAATCACTTTTGGTTTCTCTAAATTAGAAATACTAAATCAAAGGAAACTTTTATAAAACGGTAAGTTATTTAAATTCTTACCTCTAATGTCCCAGTCAATATGGGTGATGTAACTGGTAGCGCCTTTGCAGATGCCCACTCTCTTACTGCTCATTATGTTGTAAATATCCACAAAGCTGTCATGGGATGCTACTGCGAGATATTTCCCAGAACCTGTAATTGAACAACTAGAGTTAATTGTGTTAATATTTTCTGGGAGAAACTCTGTTGTTTTCTAAGCCATGTGTGTCAAATGGTAGAAGGTAACATACTTTTAAAATATGTCCAAATTAACATGAAGTAAGTTCTGAAGTGTAGTAAAGTAGTTAAGCGGAAAGCAAATGTCAAAAATTCTATATAATATAATTTTGGTACTCTAAGCATTTAATCAAAACAACAATAACAACAACAACAACAAATGCAAACTTACAAATTTAAGAAAAAATATAAGTAACCAACATGGGTAAATTTTGCCTTAACATTAGTAATTCCTACATTGCAGTAGGTTTTCTTATTAATAGTATATAGAAATTGATGAAGCAAAAATACAATTTCAAAAGCATTAAGATGAAAGTTTTTATGTTACAAATGAAGAAACTGAAACTCAGAGCAGTGCCCGGATCCAGGTCTCACAGAAAATTTAGTGACTGGTTTGGCACTAAAGGTATTCTCATAAAGAGCTTTTACCTCTC
This sequence comes from Lasiurus borealis, assembly GCA_004026805.1. Classification (NCBI taxonomy): domain Eukaryota; kingdom Metazoa; phylum Chordata; class Mammalia; order Chiroptera; family Vespertilionidae; genus Lasiurus; species Lasiurus borealis. Next base: position 26,073 of record PVJN01005391.1, on the reverse strand, counting down.
ATCATACTGCCTCTTCTGGAAAAAAAAAAAAAGAAAAGAAAAGAAAAAAGAAAAAAAGAAAGGAAGAAAGAAAGGAAGAAAAGAAAAGAAGAGAAAAGAAAGTGAAATTCTTAGATAAAAGAACCGTTAACATCCCTGGCCAGTGTGGCTCAATTCCTGGTCAGGCACATGCTGGAATTATGGGCTCAATCCCCATAAGGGGCATGCAGGAGGCAATGGATCGATGTTTCTCTTTCTACCTATCCCTTCCTCTCTCTCTAAAAAATTAATAAAAGGATATTTTAAAATAACAGCTAATAAAAATCATGCATGATTTATTTACGGCATTGCCAGACCCAAGTAAATAACCAAAAGTGATTTCAATGGAATGTTACCTGGAGAGAATCGGATATCTGAAATAATATCTTTTCTGTGGTGAAAAGATACAAGATCCTCGAGAGTATCTGCATTTGCCATTAAGAAACTTCCATCACAGAGACCTACAGCTAATGCTTTCCCATCAGGAGAAAAACAGCAGCATCGGCCACCTAGAAGAGGAAGACAGCATACATCAGGTAATTTTCTCTTATTAAAAAAAAAAAAGTATTTAAAGAGCCTTTCGTTTCAAAGAGGATTCCTAGATTTATTACAGCCTCAAATCAACATTAAAAAGGAATCAAGAGATCCAGGTAATAAAGTCTTTTATGAAAACCAATGGTATGGAATTTTAAGCAATAATTAATACAAAGCATTCATTCCCTCTTCTGAAAGTAACAAAAATAAGTACTGAGACTCACCTTAAAAGGAATGAAATTGCTGAATAAGAGTGAAAGTTTTAAATTAATATAAAAGCCAATGACATATGTGCAAAAAATTTTTGAGGGCGGGTGGTTTTGTAGTTTCTATCCAACAAACCAGAAATTAAAGATATAAAGTCATCTTTATAAAAATGCTTTCAAATTTTAAAAAATCTGAAAATAAGCAATTACTAGTTTAAGCTAGAAATATCTATCTATACATGTTTCAAAACCATATATGAAGAGATAATAATGTTAACATTATTTTATTTTTCCGAAAATAAGGGGTAGTGCTGCATTGGCGGCCACATAAAAATGAGCTTTGCCAACAGTAGGGGAAGCAGAAGGCACATTAAAATTTCTAAGACCTGGTACCTTGTGCCAAATTTGGAAAGAAAGGGATTGGGGTACAGGTGTTACAGAATGAAAAGTTACAGAATGAATTAGAATCAAGTAGTTATTTAAATATGAAGCATATGATGAGGAAATCTAGGCCATGGTTTCTGAGATTTAAGAGTCAAGAGATGCCAACATGGAGGAGGGTGGCAGTAAAAGAGGGGATGAGAAATGGCAGGATTTGGATATTTTGAAGACAGAGTTGGTAAGACGTGGACGATGGACTAAGAGAAAAAGACCAAAGTCAAGGAAGGCTATGTTTTTGTTTGAATGGTGATTCCATTTACTGAGATGAGGAAAAATTAGGAAAGGTAGAAATTTTGGTTTTTAGCCACTAAGTTAAGGATGCCTATGACCAACTCAAGTGAAAACATGAAGAGCCAGTTCTTCTCTGCAGCTCCGGGGAGAAGAGGCGGAGAGATAAATACGGGAAGCAGTATCACACAGATAGCAGCTATAGCCAAGAAACTGGATACCAACTTATTAATTTACTAGAGGCCTGGTGCATGAAACTTGTGCACTTGAGGGGGGGTTCCCTCATCCGTTGGGGGTTATCTGACTGATAGCTTAGGCCCATGGAGCAGGCCTAAGCCGGCAATCAGGCATCTTTGGCACTGCCATGGAGGTGCGAGAGACGCCCGCCACCACTGCTGTGCCAGCAGGCCGTGAGCTGAGAACAAGGCTTCTGTGGGAGGGCGCTGACCACCAGGGGGCAGCTCCTGCATTGAGTGTCAGTGTGTGTCACAGCGAACAGTCATTCTGCTGTCTGATCCATTTGCATATTAGCCTTTTATTATATTGGATGGCCACTCAGCTCCAAGTCCAGCCCTTTCTTCTGGTATTGTGATGCCGAAGCTGGATCCTGTAGACATTTTTCCTTTGCCAGCGGCCTTGATTTTGGCCAGTAGGAGGTGCTGAAGGGCCCCTTACAAGCCAAAGCAGAAGGAAGGAACTTTTTGGGGGCGCTTATGGGGGAGGTTCTCTGACAGCACAGCAGATCAGCCCTCTGGCAAGTTTCTTTCCCACCGGCAGGCCGTAGTTCCTGTGACACCCACACCCTCTCCAAAAAGATCTGAACCTCAGCCTGGGGAAAGAGGGAAAGGGTCCATCCTCTGACTTCATTCCTTGTCTTGTCCACTGGCCTGTGGCTGGTATCTGCTTTCTGCAGTTGCTACTTCTATACCCCTTAAGAATCCTTTTTCCAAACCCTTTCATTAGTTAATACTTCATATTAAATCTCCCTGTTCCAATTCCTGGGGTATCAGTTAAGAAACTGTTTCCTGTTTCTTGACAGATATAGAATTGGTACTGACGTGGTCATGGGAGACAGACCATTAAAGAGAGGACTTCTGGAATTGGTTTGCTCACTGGTTTGCTCACGTCTTTGCGTATGAACAGAGTGCTAAATCTCTGCCAATGAGCAATGGGATGCTTAGTAATACATAGCAATTAGTTAAGTTATAGCCTGCGATTGATTACGGTAAATATCTACTGAAATAAGTGCCCCAGGAGAGCAAAAGGCTATTGTCCTTGACCTGACGTAAATCACCACTTAAATACCACAACGGAGAGCTGCAGATTCAACCACTTTTCAGACCTGAGCCCATTTATACTCAGAGCCCCTTGATTAAAGGGGAAGAACTCAGCGGCACTGCCGCATATGAAGTACATTTTCTCCCAAGCGTCCGTGGCCACTTATCAGGAAGACTGTGACTGAGAAAAAAACACACCCAGCTTTCAGGAATGACCAGACACGAGCTCTGCATTGACATTAATTTTGAGACTACAAAGCACTGCTGCTGTTCACCAGCAAACGCGGGGCCGATGGTGAGCACGTGGCAGGAGATTTAGTCCAGTTTTTTTTTAAAACATATATATTTTATTGATTTTTCACAGAGAGGAAGGGAGAGGGATAGAAAGTCAGAAACATTGATGAGAGAGAGACATCGGTCAGCCGCCTCCTGCACACCCCACACTGGAGATGTGCCTGCAAGCAAGGTACATGCCCCCAACCGGAATCGAACCCGGGACCTTTCAGTCCGCAGTCCGACGCTCTATCCACTGAGCCAAACCGGTCTCGGCTTTAGTCCAGTTTTGAATCCATGCACTCAGGTGCTCTGTGGACCTCACCCAATTCCCGAATTGGCATAGAAATACTTGGCAACCGGTAGGGTCCTCTCCACTGACTCTGTGCGCCATGGGGTGAGGTCATCACAACCGGAAGAACTAAGTGAAAACCCTGGAAACTCCTCTCTCTACCAAGACAATAACCAAAGCAAAACTGCTAGCCTGCCAACTGCAAACGTCAGTGACCCCACCTCCGACCTGCAACAGCAGGCGTGAGAACAGCTGCCACGTATCAGTGAGACTTGGTCTGGGCTCAAATCAGATGGATTTTAAGGTTACAACTATGGATAATACGTTTATTCAGTAGTGACTCTAATTGAAGTTACTCTTCCAGATGCATGCTTCTAGATCTTTCCTAGAGCAAATCAGCAGAGCCCCTAGCGTTTTGCATGCAGCCATCGCCCTGGTTAGTGCTTTTTTCTCCAGATCAATTTGTGAGGACACCCACAAATTTGCTTTTATCTGGCTGGTATCTGTGTACACCTTCAAAGCCCTGCCTCAGCGCTATCTCACCTCTCCTGTTCTTTGCCACAATATAGTCCACTGAGATCCTGATCGGCTCGACCTTCCACACAACATCTCAACGGCCCACTACATGGATGACATTATGTTGAATGGATCTGGGGAGCAGGAAGCGACAAGTACTTTAGATGCCTTAGGAAGACATGCGCAAATCAAGAGCATGGCAGAGAATCCCACGAAAATTCAGGGACCTGCCACCTCAGGGAAGTTCCCGGGGACCCAATGATCTGGCCTACATTAGGATAGTCTTTCCACAGGGAAAGTCAACTGGCTGTACCCCATATTCCCTACCACAAACAAAAGGAGCAAAACGATCAGGTACATGCCCTTGACTGGAATCAAACCTAGGACCTCTCAGTCCACAGGCCGACACCCAGTTTGGCTCAGTGCATTAAGTTTTTTTAATTCAACATTGGTTATATAAAGTATGCTTACCAGGTGTATCGGTTAATAATGTAGACTTTGTAATAAAAGAAAACAATAATTTCAAGAGAAACATCAAAAGCGCTTTATTCAAAGTAATGTTCATAGATAGCTACACATTTCCCCCACTTTTCAGGTAATGTGTGGATATGTCCCAATAGAACTGCTCTTGTTTTGAGGCAAACCACTCAGAGACCCAATTTTCCACTTCCCCGTATGTTTTGAAGTGCTGCTCAGAAAGTGCGTGGCTGGATCGGAACAAGTGGTCCTCTAAGGAGCAGGGTCTGGTGAATATGGCAGGTGGGTTAATACTTCCTAGCAAGTCTTTTAACGAGTCTTTAACTGGTTTTGCATTGTGTGATGGTGCGTTTTCATGAAGCAAAATTACTTTGCTGTGTCTTCTGGCCCATTCTGGTCATATTATGATCAAAGTGTGGTTCAAACTGATTATTTGTTGTCAGTAGCGATCAGTATTAATGGTTTCACTTGGTTTTAGAAGCTCATAATACACCACAGCTTCTTCATCCCACCAAATGCAGAGCATTGTCTTCTTTCTGAAGCGATTTGGCCTTGAAGTCAATATTGATGGAGGATCTGGATCAACCTATGATTTTGTGCCTTTGGGATTCTCAAAATCCACTTTTCATCACCAGTCACAATTGGATGCAAAAAAAGACTTTCGTGCTGTTGAAGCGACACTTTACTGATGACTTTTCGGTTTTCCATTTGTCTTTTGTTCAGTTGATGTGGCATCCATTTTCCTTCATTTAAAATCGTTCCCATTGCTTGTAAACAATTTGATTGTTTGCTGAACATTTATTTAATCTTTCTGCAAGTTGTTTTTGAGTTTGACACCAATCTTCCTCCAATAATGCTTGTGATTGTTGGTCTTCGAACTATTTAGGTTGACCTGGACATTCTTTGTCTTTCACATCGAAATCATCACTTAAAGCGTTGAAACCAGAGTTCACAAATATCTTGAGATGGAGCATGTTCACCATAAGCTTCCTGAAGTACACAATAACTTTCAGCAGCACTTTTCTTCAAAATAATGAATTAAACTTCCTGCAAATGCTTTTTTGGGGCATGAAATTCGACATTTTTTAATTTCATTATTTTATTTATTTTTAAATTTCTTTATTGATTCAGGTATTACATGTGTCCTTATTCCCTCATTACCCCCACCTTCCTTCATGCTCCCACTCCCCTGGTGTCTGTGTCCATTGATTAGGCTTATATGCATTCATATAAGTCCTTTGGTTGACCTCTCCCCTTTACCCTTATGTCCTACCTTCCCCGAGGTTTGACGTTCTGATTGATTTTTCTCTGTCTCTGGATCTATTTTTGTTCATCAGTTTATATTGTTCATTACATTCCACAAAGGAGTGAGATCATGTGATATTTATCTTTCTCTGCCTGGCTTATTTCACTTAGCACAATGCTTTCCATCTCCATCCATGTAGTTGCAAATGGTAAGAACTCCTTCTTTTGTATTGCAGCAGAGGATTCCATTGTGTCGATGTACCACAGTTTTTTAATCCACTCATTTGCTGATGGGCACTTAGGCTGTTTCCAATTCTTAGCTATGCTGGAAATTCAACATTTTTAAATGTAAAAATATCTATGATGTTAATACCTTCAGAAAATTTGACATATTAAGTTTAAAAAATATATTTTATTGATTTTTTTTTTTTTTTTTTTTACAGAGAGGAAGGGAGAGGGATAGAAAGCTAGAAACATCGATGGGAGAGACATCGATCAGCCACCTCCTGCACGCCCCCCACTGGGGATGTGCTCGCACCAAGGTACATGCCCCTGACCGGAATCGAACCCAGGAATCTTTAGTCCGGAGGCCGACGCTCTATCCACTGAGCCAAACCGGTTTTGGCTGACACATGAAGTTTTGAAGCTTGCTGTCAATATAACAAAATAGCATATCAAATCGTATATATGTAAACATATGTGTAACTCCAGCACTTTTCTTCAAAATAATGAATTAAACTTCCTGCAAATGCTTTTGAAAAAAATCTGCATTATTAACCAGTACACCTGATAATTTCTTACTTCTCTCAAGTTTTATAGAGAAAAGTCAACTGAGCAATCCCAATAAAAAAAATTAATTGTTAGTAGTTCTGGATGTAGCACCAGGCACGTGGCAGAAGAAAATGCAAAATCCTCAGAAGAACACACCTTCACTCCAGACCTCAGAGGATTCCCACAGGTAAAGGAAGCCATACAAACATGAACTTAAAATCCAAATTTCCAAGCACACAAGAAAATGGACTGCCAGATGGGGGCAGCAGGAAAATAACCTCAAAACAGCAGAAAGAAAAACACAGCGTGGTCAGATCTGCAAGGCTGTCATAATTATATTTTTTAAATAGATGTTTTTATTGATTTCAGAGAGAGGAAAGGAGAGGGAGAATCATCGATAGGCTGCCTCCTGCACGCCACCTAGTGGGGATTGAGCTCGAAACCTGGGCATGCGTCCTGACCTCCAGGTCCATGGGTTGACACTCGAGCACTGAACAACACTGGCTGGACAAATAACTATATTTTAGATTTTTTAATCCAGTTAGGTAAGATTAAAGGCATAAAGAAGAAATATAAAACATAAGTAAGAAATAATATAAAAAAATCTAAGGCAAATATGAAAACACACAGAAGTCCTAAATATGAGAATTATCAGAATTAAGTACAGAATGGGTAGGTCAAACAGAAGGTGTTATAAAAACGTTTTCAGAGCTAGAATACTAGTCAAAATCTTAAGAAAATTTCCAGAACACTACACAGAGAGACAGAAAGAAAATATAAAATTAGCTAAGATATAAAATAATAGTGTAGAAGTAAAAAAATAAAAAGCCTATTAAAAATTCAGGTTTGGTTATAATTAACAGCTGAAGCCAGGGGATAAAAATTTCTAACAGGAACTTTCTAATACACAATTATTCATATATATGTAACAAGGCTGGCAAATATTTAGAAAGTATTTACAGACATCAAGAATATGGACATTATTCATGCTGCATATTCATACTTCTGGTTATTCTATAACTAGTTACTATTAAATTGAAATATTTGTTTGGCAAAATTCTCATTAGATACTCTACATTAACTATAATGATTTTTTAAATAAAATGTTAAGCCTCAGGACCATAAATCCTATATATTCATTTATAAAAGAAAATTGTATTTGTTTACTGAATGTTTGAAAGCAGTAACTGTGTTTTATAATATTTAAACCAGTATAACTTCAGTAATTTTGTTAGAATTAACTCAACCAATATAAAAACATATATATATATATATATACATATATACATATATACATATGTATATATATATATATATATATATATATATCCCTTTGCAGTTATAAAAATCCACCTGATTTCCTCTTGAATCAATGATGACAAACATTTTTAAAACATGGTTATAGAAGAATATGTAAAAACAAAAATACAGAATCATGACTTTCCTCTGCAATCCTATATAATAAAAATCATAGTATGCAAATTGTCCCCTGGATCAGGAGTTCATTCAGAAGTTTGACCAAGGGGAGGGGCTGGCCGGGAGAAGGGAGGGAGTACCCGGCTCCAGCCGGCAGCCGCTTGGGGCACTACCAGTGCCTGAATTTCGTGCACTGAGCCTCTAGTCTAATAGAAGATCCAGTCCTAAAAAGAGTCAGTACTTCTGGCAGACAATTCTTCAGGACTTATTCAAGACATAAATCCACAAAGCTAGGAAGCATGCCGAACCCCAAACAGAATATACTAAAATAAAATACATATATGCATGATTTTATTAAATCACAGGACTATAGAACAAAATAAAAGAGACAGCAGAAACCAGAGGAATAATAACTCTCAACTAAGAGCTTCAGAAGTGGTTAAATTAACATTTAAGAATGAAAGTAAAAAATCAAAACATGTTCACACTGTAGTGTATTAAGGGCAGGGCGGTGGCAAGAGTCCACCCTGAGTGGTAATGCACTGCCTTCTGAGAATTTAAAACAACAATAGTAAAACCGAATAAAAAGAGTTTGCTTTTCAAGAATTGTAATGTCAGAGATAAAATACTTCAGCTGCCAGAATAGACCATTTCCCCCAGTCTGTTCTTACTATGCTACTGATTTGGACATAGGAAGCTGAAGGAATGTCCCGCGAATCTTTATGAAAGAACTCTAAGACTGTATTTAGGAAGAAAGAAAATGATACGAGAATAAAGTTTGAGATATAAGAAGAAAAAATGAACAAAGCAATGTATAAGCATAGATAACCTAAGTAAACTCTGAAAGCATAAAACAATAATACCCAATTGAAGTGGATTAAAAAACACAGAAATCCTAAAAAAATAAAAAGTAAAACGTGTAATTCCGCAATTCCACTCCGGAGTCTTTACCTGAAGAAAGCAAAAACACTAACTCAAAAATATATATGTACTCCTCTAGTCACTGCAGCATGATTTACAATAGTCAAGATATGAAAACCACCAAAGGGTCCACAGATGGGTGAATGGATAAAGAAAATGTTTCTCTCTCTCTCTCTCTCTCTCTCTCTCTCTCTCACACACACACACACACACACACACACACACACACACACACACTAAGCTAATATTTAAATAGCCATAAAAAAGAGTGAAATCTTGCCTTGAAGGCACTGTGCTAGTAATACTAAAGTAAGTGAGACAGAGAAATCCCAATACTATATGATCTCCCTTATATGTGAAATCTAAAACAAACAAACAAACTCAAAGCTCATAGATACAGAGAAACTGGGGGTGGGCAAAATGGGTGAAGGAAGTCAAAAGGTATAAACTTCAGTTATAAAACAGCCATGGGTGTAATGTACAGCATGGTGACTACCATTAACACTTACTCTATATTTGAAAATTACTGAGAGGACAGACCTTAAACATTCTCAGCACAATAACAAAAATTTTATGACTGTGTATGGTGATGTATGTGTTAACTAGATTTATTGTGATCATTTTACATTATATATAAATATGTAATCATTGTATATCCAAAACTAATAATGTCATATGTCAATTATACTTCATTTAAAAAAAAGAAAAAGAAAATCTGATGGGTGTTAAAACCAAGTATGTTCCCAATTTGACTAATCGGGACTTCCAAGGGCTCTGTGAAGAAAAGAATATTTGGTAGCCTGCTTTTTCTGTGTACTCAGACGTGTGACTGTGGTTTTAGAATCCGTTTTACCTTTGCACATTTATAATTCAAGTACAGAACCACTGAAATATTTGGTAATTTTAATTCTATCAATCACTTTAAAAAAAAGGAAGTACAGTGGCCGGAGTTCAAGTGTTCTAGAGATTGTGATTAGCTTCATATTTGATTAAGGATACATGTTAAATATTTAACAGAAACCCTAGAAGAAGAGGATGGACTCTGTAATTTTTAAGTTCGTAGCAGGAAGGAAAAGTAAATTCAATGACTGAATTACAAATTCGCGTTACACGTTACATAACTTCAGCAGGCCCTTAGCACAGCTAGCCAGATCCTGCCCTTCATCTACTGATTCTATCATATGTCTCATAATCTCCAACTTTTTCAGCCAGCAGTCCGCCTACGATTATCCTCACGCTATAAGTGCTCTGTGTATCCCCATCGGCCCTCCGGTGATAGAAACACCTGGCTCCAGCAACTGAACCCTCTCCCGGGATAGGCCAGCCTCATTCGCCTTCTACAAATGTGCTCAGTTCTGTTTCACCTAAAATATCCTGCCATCAGCTCTGCTACTTTTTTTAAAATATATTTTTTATTGTTGGTAGTATGACAAATATGTCCCATTCCCCCCCCCCCCCCGCTATTCCTTTTTAAGTTAAGGCTTCTTTCTTAGTTTTCAATTTTGAATTATTACACATACTCCACAGTCATGAAGGGGAGAAAGCTTAGCTTCTGTTTCTTCCTATATTTTTTTCTTCCAACGTGAACCAGCTGAAAACTGGCACGGGATAGGCATGAGCACAGGAGGCTCCATAGAGCAGACTTTATAAGATAATTAGTTTTGTTTATGTAGCATCATGAGCAAGTGGACAGAGAACGGATATTTAGTCTTTTATAACATACTGACCATTGCGTTCTTACATTTGTGAGGCTATAAACATGGTGACCACTTACTCTATGTCCGAGTCTGAGAGTCTCTTACCCTTTTTCAGTTTCCGGACGGCCAGCATGCAGTGGCTGGGAGAGAGATCCCATATTCTCAAGGTTTTGTCATCGCTCACGGTCGCACAGATGGGCAGATAGGGATGAGTGGCCAAACCCCACACTTCTCCTTCCATGTGTCCCTATGTGGAAAACACAGCGAAGATAAATTTAACCCAAAGCTCTGTGGATTCAGGAAACAACTAAAGACAACTTTGATAACATGTGATAAAGACAGAATAATGAATAATGAGTAAGTCTACTAAAACTCTTCTCGTTACCTTCGGAATACATATAAAACAACTGTATCTCCACAATTACAACACAATCAAGCTACTATGAAAAGTAGCTTAAAATCCTAAAACATCCACTGGATGAAGGAAGCAGGAATGGGCTGTCCTCGAATGTTAATAAATGCCACGGAGGGGGGACAGCCCGATGACAGAGTAAATGTCATCACCAGTGAATGTGGTGAAAATAATAATAAAAATACAGCGCACATTTCTAGTCTCTCGAAATGGTTCCAAGGAAAAGCAACAAGCGAAGAAACATTTCAATAACGATCTAAATGAACTGTAGTGTCTGCAGTATTTGAGCTGAGACCCACTCCCCTTCTCCTCTTCCTAACTCACTGATGTGGGAACTCCACAACAGAAAGCAAGAACACTCCTCTCCTATTCACAGGTACCAGTTAGAGCAGTGGTTCTCAACCTGTGGGTGGCGAACAGCCAGCAGGGTCTCCTAAGACCATCAGAAAACACAGATATTTACATTAAGATTCATAACAGTAGCTAATTACAGCTATGAAGTAGCGACAAAAATAATTTTATGGTTGGGGATCACCACAACATGAGGGACTGTATTAAGGGTCGCGGCTTTAGGAAGGTTGAGAACCACTGAGTTAGAGGGTATCTTCCCAGAAGGGGCAGGCGTCAGCACCTCTCAGCCTGCCCCTGGTACCCGCTACTGATGCTAAAGTCTCGGCAGGTGCTGCTGGGAGGGGGGATCTCCCCTCTTCGGCCCGCCCTCATTCTGAAATGTTGTCCCACCCAGGCTGCGGTGCTCCTGAGCAATCTGAGACCTCAGTGTCAACCAGTAAGACTGAAGCTACTGCTCTTCTCCCCAC